>CAUYQG010104893.1:0-22423 GCA_963574415.1 Tarsius wallacei | reverse complement strand
CCACAGTATGCTAAGAATATGATCTGTGTGATCAATGGAGTATAGCAATAGTGATATTAAGCCTCTTCTGAGATTAGGATATAAAAGATACTGCAACTTCTAATTTTGGTTGCTTTTTAAAAAATTATTTTATTTTATTTTAAAGATGTGGGGTACAATTCAGCGTTAGGTATACAAATGTTCATTATGCAGGTACCCTTGTTGATGAGATGTGCCTCCCCTTCACCTGGCAGTTTCCCTCAACTGCTTAATAGACATTTCTCAAAAAAAGATATATGGGCAGCCAACAGACACATGAAAAAGTTCTCAGCCTCACTAGTCATCAAAGAAATGCAAATTAAAACTACACTGAGATACCACCTAACTCTAGTTAGGATGGCCATCATCAATAACTCAAAAAACAACAGATGCTGGATAGGATGTGGCAAAAAGAGAACACTTCTACACTGTTGGTGGGAGTGTAAACTAGTCCAGCCTCTGTGGAAAAGAGTGTGGCGATACCGAAAAGATCTAAAAATTGACCTTCCATATGACTCTGCAATCCCCCTACTGGAAATATACCTGGAAGAACTCAAATCACTCTATGAAAAAGATACTTAAACACGTGTGTTTACTGCAGCATTGTTCACAATAGCAAGAACATGGAACCAACTGTGCTGTCTATCAAAAGAGGACTGAATTTAAAAAATGTGATACATATACATGATGGAATATTACACAGCCATAAAGAAGGACAAAATGATGAACCTCACAGCAACTTGTATGGACTTAGAGTCTATAATACTGAGTGGTCTATCACAGAAACAAAGAACTGAGTATCACGTGTTCTCACTTATAAGTGGACCTTGAACAATTATTGTAATACTATAAGAAAAAGATTGACAGTAGTGGGAATCTGCCGGGGTGGGGGGCACACCTCATCAACAAGGATAACTATATAATGAACATTTTTATACCTAACCCTGAATTGTCCTCCACGTCTTTAAGGTAAAAAAAATTAAAGTTAAAAAAATAGAATACACACACACACACACACACACACACACACACACACAAGAGAAGTGTCTATTCACGTCTTTTGCCCACTTTTTAATGGGGCTGTTTGTTTCTTTCCGGCACATTTGAGTTCCTTGTAGATCCTAGATGTTAGGCCTTTGTCAAATATATAATTGGCAAATATTTTTCCCATTCTGTGAACTCTCTCCCTGCTCTCGTGATGATTTCTTTTGCTTTGCAGAAGCTTTTCAGTTTGATGTGCTCTCACTTGTTTATCTTCTCTCTTATGGCATGGGCACTTGGGGTTTTGGGCATGGGCACTTGGGGTTTTGATCAGGAATTGGTTACCAGTTCCAATTTCCATAAGGATGTCTCCTGCATTTTCTAAGGTTCTTATAGTTTGAGGTTTTACATTTAGGTTTTTGATCCATTTAGAGTTAATTTTTGTGTTTGATGAAAGGTAGGGGTCCTGTTTCAACCTTCTGCATGTGATCACCCAGTTTTCCTAGCACCATTTACTAAATAGGTTCTCCTCTCCCAGTGGTTGTTGTTGGAGGCTTTGTCAAAGATGAGTTAGTTGAGAAATTGAGGTTTTGTTTCTGGAATCTCTATCCTGTTCCAAAGGTCTGTATGCCTGCTCTTGTACCAATACCAGGCTATTTTGATTATTGTGGCCTTATAGTAAAGTTTGAAGTCTGGAAGTGTGATTCCTCCTGCTTTGTTTCTTTTGCTAAGGATTGTTTTGGCTATTCGTGGTCATTTATGTTTCCATCTGAATTTCTGTACTGAACAGACTCCCTCTTTGGCAACTCAGCAAGATGGAAAGGAGAGCCGAGGCAAGGGCTGGGGCTGGCAAGAAGTCCCCCACCCAGGCTGGGCCCAGTAGATGGTTCCCTAACCAGAGACCCCAAGAAATGACTTCGTGTGGCCCAAACAAGACGAGGTGGGGCTGAGGTCACCCTGGCATGCACATGGTAACAGGAAGGTAGGGAGCAGCAAGCCTGAAGTGCCACTTTGGGCCCAGGGAGGCTGGCAGGCATGGGGCTTTCAGTTGATGAGTCCCATCCACACAGTGAGCAGAGAAGGCCTTTCCTGCTCCCAAGTGAGGTGAGATGTCATAAGGGAAATGCAAATTAAAACAATAAGATCATTGCACACCTATCAAAATGGCAAAAACACTGACACCATCAGATGCTGGTGAGGTTGTGAAGCAACAGGAACTCCCTCACGCATTGCTAGTGGAATGTGAAATGGTACAGTCACTATGGAAGAGTTTGGCTCTTTTTTTTTTTTTTTTGAGTTGGAGTCTCACTCTGTCGCCCAGGCTGGAATGCAGTGGCACGCTCACGGCCACCCTAGCATCGACCTGCTGGGCTCAAGCGATCTTTCCGCCTCAGCCTTCCAAGGAGCTGGAACTACAGGCGCGCACTACCATGCACGGCTAATGTTTTGTATTTATGGTAGAGATAAGGTCTCACCAAGTTGCCTGGGCTGGTCCAAGTTGCTCAGGCAGTCCACTCGTGACGGCCTTCCAAACTGCTGGGATGACAGGCTGAGCCACCGAGCCCGGCCAGCTTGACTCTTTCTTACAAAACTTAACATATTCTTACCATACAATCCAGCAATCATCTCCTTGGTATTTACCCAAAGGTAAACTTATGTCTACACAAAAACTTGTGCATGGGTATTTATAGCAGCTTTATTCATAATTGCCAGAACTTGGAAGTAACCAAGATGTCCTTTAGTAGGTAGTGGATAAATAATCTGTGGTACATCAGACAATAGAAAATTATTTGACACTAAGGAGAAATGAGCTGTCAAGCCATGAAAAGACATGGAGGACACTTAAAAGCAAATTACTGAATGAAAAATGCCAACCCGAAAAGGCTACATACTGAATGGCTACAGATAGATATATGGCATTCTGGAAAAGGCAAAACTATGGAGACAATAAAAAGATCAGCAGCTGTAGGGATTGGGAGGGAAGGAAGAACAAGTGGAACATAGAGGATTTTTAGGACACTAAGCTGCATTGTTTAAAGGTGAAATGCTACAACTCAAATGCCCAGCAATAGATTTGGATAAACCAAATCAGGTATGTCTATTTGATGAAATATCATTCAGCCACAAAAAAAGAATGAACTACCAAATACATGCTATAATGTGGATGAATCTTGAAAAACATTAGGTTCAGTGAAATAGGCCTGACATGAAAGGCCACCACATGTTGTATGACTTTGTATGTAGAAATATCCAGAATAGATAAATCCACAGGGACAGAAAGCAGATGAGTGGTTTCCAGGGCATGGAGGGAGGGTAGAACAGAGAGTGCCAGCTTCACGGGTATAACGTTTTCATTTGGGGAGGGTGGAAATATTTTGAAACTTGATACAGGTGCTAGTTGTACAACACTGTGAACGTCCTAAATGCCACTGAACTGTACGCTTTAAAATGGTTAATTTTATGATGTGAATTTTACCTCAATTTTTTTTTAAGTTTGCACATTAAAAAAGGAAGATGAAATGCCGTGATGGATTCTAAGACCATAGTCGAGGTCCCCCTCAGGAAGGCAGGACTTACTTCCCCAGCTGCTGGGATGCTACCCACAGGCAGGCCTCATTGGCCAGCCCCTCCCGCCCTTCCCAGGTGCAGATCCCAAGGATTCTCACAGCCCTCTTTCCTACTAACCTCCTTCTCCGAGTCGACTTCCCAGGGAGCTCACTGCAATAGAATCCCGGATGTGGAAGCTTTATGAACGCAGGCAAAGCAGTGGGACCATCACCTTGACTGCTTGGGGACCAAGGCCGGAACGTACTCTTTGTCCTCACGTAGGACAGACCTCAATGGTCCCGGGTGCCTCTGGGGTTTCTGTTTTTATCATCTGAGGAGCAGGTTTGCAGAGCAGGCCCTGTGGTGGCATTTTGGCTCCACAGTCGCTTTGGAGTGCTGCCAGGACAGGGCCTCTGACTGGGGGGAACCTTGGAAAGAGAGTCGCCCAACCACTCTGATCCTCCCCAGGATACTCATTTCCAAGGCTTTTAAAAATAGAAGTGTGAAAACCATTTAATTGCCAAGAAGCTGTGAGGTTCTGGCTCCTGTGGCCACCGCCAAGTTGGAAACACAGCGTTGGAGAAGCATGTGGAAAACAAGTCCCGGTTTTTCCCCCTTGCCTGTGACTCAGATGCTGCAGACGCACTCGGTGGATGTCATCTTGGGCCAGGCCAAGAGTCATGTGCCGGGCAGTGGTCACTGGACGTTCGGTGTGGCAGAGGGCCGGACTGTTGGTACTATCATTATACAGGGTGGTGGAGCTTCTGAAGGAGTCTCCCTTCCTCAGAGCCCTGGGCTGCGGGTCAAGAGTGCCCGGTACACGGGCAGAGATGGGGGCTGGGGAGCCCAGGCCCTGGGAACGCAGGCAGGCAATGACGTCACAGCCTCAGCATTTCTGCCATCTTATCTTTCAAAAGAAAACACCAGAAAACACCAGAAAAGAAAACACCTCTTTCCACAGGTCCAAGCAGTTTTCTTTAAAAAGCGTTTTAAGAGCCTGGGATACAGAAGGATAGCATATCAAGAATGTTCTTAAGGGTAGCAAATTGAAATGTGTGATATTTTGCAGAATCCGGGTTGACATTTACTTTGTGGAAATTATAAGAGCAGAGTGGGTTGAGCAGATGATGATGTAAACAAGATGCTGTGTGGAGGAAAATGAGCAGGCTTCTCCAAAGCTGTAAAACTCGTGTTTCCATGGAGTAACTGATAAGCTAATGATAAGCCATTTTTGTGTCTTCATGAAAGATCCTGAAGGAGTTTTCCTGTCTGAAGCTTATCTTGCCCAAACTTCTACTTACGCCTGAAACAATAAAACTGTTGAGTTTAAAAGATGTAATTTAGATTTCCATTTTACTAATTTGGCGAGGCGTCCCCCACGTAGGTGAGATGATAGTTCGTCAAACACTACATCAATGATGTAAAATGTTAATACAGACCAGGCACGGAGGCTCATGCCTGTAATCCTAGTACTTTGGAAGGCCGAGGCAAAAGGACTGCTTGAGTCCAGGAGTTCGAGATCAGCCTGGGCACCATAGCAAGCCCTCATCTCTACAAGAAATTTAAAAAAATTAACCAGGCACGGTGGCGTACACCTGTAGTCCCAGCTACTCAGGAGGCTAAGGCAAAAGGACCACCTAAGCCCAAAAGGTTAAGGCTGCAGTGAGCCATGAGCGTGTCACTACATTCCAGTTTGGGAAACAGAATGAGACCCTGACTCGAAAAAGAAATAAAATAAAATGTTAATATATTGATGATTTGGAAACTATATAATGTTATATCAGATAAGAGGCTGGGTCAGTTTTGCTTTGAAGTGGGCTGACATCCACTTACCCCCAGGGGCCACAGTGACGAGAGAGCAGCTAGGCCACCAGAGGTAGGGGAGGGTCTCCAAGAAAAACTCTGGGGCCTTGGGTCCCCAGCTAAGCCGACCTTCGGGTGCTGGGTAGAGCTGTATCTGATGAATTTGCCCATCGGTGGCCTCCAGGACTCAATAACATTCGCTGTGTTGTGTGAGAAATGAAACGAGGCAATAAGAAGGGCGTTTTGGGTGGAAGCGGCTGGGAGCAGAGGCGAGAGAGAGAGGTGGAGAGTGGAAAGAACAGGGCAGGCAGGGCCTGTTCCCAACCTGGTGGGAACTAAATCTGTCCTCTGAGGAGAACAGCCTGGTGGCTATTTTCGTAGAGCATTTGTGGAACACAGAGCAAGGTCCAGGCTACAGGGTCCCAACGAGAGGGCAAGACGCACACTGGGGAGGAGGCCTCCGTGTGTAGGGAGCACGGTGTGGTCACATCCTGGGGGGCACCGAAGGCAGCCTGGCACCATTGGGCTACTTGCCAGTTTTGCTCTGAAGGTGCACAGGCCAAGCCTAGAGGCAGCACCTCAGAGAGGCCACAGCCTAGAGAGGATGGTGCTCACCTGGGCGTCCTCCTCAACAAGTATGTCACCCTGGGCTGCAGTAGGAGACGATAAAAGGACTGTTCAGGGGTCCAGTGAGACAGCATCGGAGATCCCAGGAGGGCCTGGGAGACACTCCTGGGGAACCTCTGTGGTCTTGGGTTACTCAGAGTCAAGTGGGTGAAACGGGGAACTCATGCTAACGTAGTGCTATGGCTGTGAATTCAACTAACCTGTCCCGGCTTTGGTGGGGAGGAGAATAGGGGACCTTCGGTGTGCTCTGGGAGGGTGACACTGAGTATGAATCTCACTCATCATCCCTAAAGCAGACTTGAGATTCCACAACAAACATCCCCAGAAAGGTTCCCCCATTTGTTCCAGGAGCTTCCTGGGGAAAGGGCAGGATAGGAGAGGCATGTGGGGTTCATTTTGTCAGCAAAGGCAAGGTAACAAGGAACGTGTCTCACTCTGAGTTTAAACCTTGAATCCGGCGGGGTAGTCTGGGGGATATTATTATTCTGTGCACGTAACCCCGGGCTCAACGGCAATCAGGCCAGGATTTAGTGTTCCTCCCTAGCCTGCTCTGCATCTGGAGGCCTGAGCAGGGAGGCTTGCTTTGAAGGAGATGACACAGCTGCAGTACTGTCTCCCTCATCTTCCACCCCCAGGAAAAACGTGGGCTGTGACTCGTGGTCTTGGGGCGTTTCAGGAGAGCCAGAAAGATCCCTGCCAAAACGGACAAGATGAAAAGCGATCCTGCAGCTCCTTATTTCACTAGCGGGAGCATTGATGGGCTTGGCACAGAGACTTGGAACTGGAGCGAGGCAGAGCAGCACCGGCTTGGATGATGCCAATCGGCATTTTATCTTTAAAAAATCTTTTTAAAAAATTTGCAGCCGGCTTTGGAATACAGGAAATGATTCTTTTTCAGAAATATTAATCTTTTCCACTTGGTCCTCCTTAAGCTTTTCGAATGAACTTGACTCCTTGGAGCAGGTACCAGCCAGTTGGGCGGGGCGAGACAGTCAGGAGATGTGGGGGTGTCAGCGGGAGAGGCCCGTTGAAGGTTAGTGTCTCTCTAAGAACGTTCAGCCCAAGGATTGGATAATCATAGACTGGGTTTGTGGACGATTCCCCTGTCCCCAGGAGGTTCTTCATAGACTCAGTTCATGAATTTAGAGCTGTAGTCCTCGAATGATTATTGGAGTAAAGATCAGCCTTTTCCATATAAAATGGCGAGGAGTGTCTGGGTAGAGGCACCATGGGTTAGATAGACCTGGGGGGCAGGGAGTGTTGCTGGTTTCTATTACAAAAAGTATCCAGCAATGTAGATCAAGGGGCCCTAAATCCTTCCCACTGACAATAGCTATTTTACAAGGGCAGGCCAAGTGGATCCGTGCAAGAGTGCCTCCTCCCCCAGCAGCCTCGCCTTTCCTGGCCACCATATGGCCGGGCGGACCTCAACTATTGGCAGCCTTAGTTCCCCCCCGACTCCCAGTCCTGGCCGGCAGCCCTCTCAGCTTTGTCTCGCCTACTACGTTAGATTCTCACCTTACACAAGTTCACCATCTGAAGTTCTGGCAACGATTTCTGTGCATGGAGGTGGAGGTGGGTGTTGTGGACTGATTCGTGGCCTCTTCAAATTCACATGTTGGAGTCCTAACCCTTAATACCTCAGGATGTGACTGTGAGATAGAGTCTTTAAAGAAATAAGTTGAGATAAAATGAGGTCCTATGGCAGGTCTTAATCTAATATGACTCAAGTCCTTATAAGAAGAGATAAGGACACAGAGGAATGACCCTGCAAGGACACAGGCAGAAGGTAGCCACCCACAAGCCAACGAGAAGGGCCTCAGGAGAAATCAACCCAGCTGACGCCTTGATCTCAGGCTTCCAGCCTTCAGAATTTCTAGAATATAAATTTCTGTTGTCTAAGCCACCCAGTCTGTGGTACTCTGTGATGGCAGACCTAACGAAATAATACAGTGGGAGAGGTTGCTGGAACCCCTGAGAAGGTCAGCACTGAGGATGCATGAGAGAGGGTGGAGAAAGAAAATATAGGGCAGGTGCCAAGCAGGGCCCTGGGACAGGTCTGGGAGGGGGAGGAAGACCAGCCCACAAGGCAAAGCAGGGATTCCAGAGAGAGAAATCAACCTGTCAGGGAGGGAAGGGCCAACGGAGGGGTGGGTCCCCTGCTCTCTGCACCCCGAACATCCTGATATATTGTCCTTCCATTCCAGAGAGAGTCAAATCTATAACTGCCAGGAACATGAAGGAACAGCCAGAAGTACACAAGACCCATTTCGTAAGACTTGAAACGCAAGCCACAGTTCTGTTTGTTCTCTGACAATGTAAACATCATGCGTTTTTATTAAGAGAGAACATAAAAAGCAAAGAATTCAAACGAGACTCTAGGGAGTGTCCTATCACCGCCATTGTCCAAGAAATCTGGCACTTAGCTCTGCCAGCCAAGAAAGCAGGATGGTCCCTCAGATGGCCACCCAGTCAGATGGCCACATGCGGACATCGATGGGCCCTGGGCACTTTTGCATTCATGAGCCCCTTCCTCCATCAAAATCATATTTAAAGTTCTGCTTCATGACTGCTGGTATAAAGAAAAATATGTTATTACTGCATTCTTTTTTTGTTGTTTGTTTTTGTTCTTTTGAGTTGGAGTCTCACTCCGCCGCCCAGACTGGAGTGCAGTGGCACACTCCCGGCCACCGCAGCCTTGACCTGCTGGGCTCCAGCGATCCTTCTGCCTCAGCCTTTCAAGTAGCCAGAACTACAGGTGCACGCTACCATGCCCAGCTAATTTTTTATTTGTTGTAGAGACAAGGTCTCGCCAAGTTGCCCAAGCAGGTCTCAAACCCGCGGGTTCAGGCAATCCACTCGCCTCGGCCTCCCAAAGGGCTGGGTTTGCAGGCTGAGCCAGCAAGCCTGGCCAATAATGCATTCTAAAATATTTCCTTCAGCCTAAAAGTTAATTTCTAACCCAATTTTTAAAGAAATGGAACCATGCCCATGGACACTGAGGGTATTATGAACCTGGCCTAGTGCCCACTGATGGGCCTCATGGGGAAGCCGGCTCTGGTCATGCCGAGAGGGGCCCTGGAGTTCAGAGGCCACACAGGTCAGGAAGGGAAGGGGCAGCCCAGACCCTTCAGCAAGCTCAAAGAATGGATTCTAGTCCTTGGAAGATGGACAACCAGGATTGGTTCTTTTTTTTTTTTTTTGAAAGCAGATTTTATTGAGAGGACAGAAAATCTCCCACAGTGGGAGGGGACCCGAGGGGGTTGCCCCAGGATTGGTTCTTAGCAGACAGGGAGGGCAAGGAGCAAGGCACAAGGGACAAGGCCAAGGCCCAGTCACTGGCTGTTGCTTGGCCCCCAGAACAGCAAGAACCAGAGTGACAGCTCCGTGGGACCTGCAGCCAAAGGCCGCCACTTGGCCACTCTCGACCTTCCCGCTTAGGGGTCTTCGACTTTCCCTTGAGGAGGAGCAAAGCTGTCCCAGAGCCTAGGCCTGGACTGAAAGATGGGGTCAAGTGGCTTGAGGATGGCGCATGGAGCACTTCTGGGCAGGAAAGGGTGGAGGTGCCGGGCCTGGGCAGTGCCCTGTCCCCTGGCTGTAACGCGGCCGAGGTATGCACTCGGTTTCCTTCCCAACATCCAGCAGGGTGCTGGCCTGTGGACCACTGAGGAGCTCTTTTTTGGTTGGTCATCTGCAACTCAGTTTGTTGCCCACATGCGGAGAACCCACACGGCCCCCACATGGAACCCTCTGCCCACTGATCATCACAGTTTCTGGCAGCAGGGGGCGCCCTGGTGCTGGGAGTGACAGGTAGATCAGGCCAGGAGTGGGGAGGAAAAGCCGGAGGGCTTGGAAGCTGGAACCACTGGGACCCAGGATGGCGTCCGGCATCCGACAGAGGCAGGAAGGCCTAGAAAGAGCCACCTGGGAAGGCAAAGTCCAGTTGGAAAGATAAATCACATTTAAAAAATAATCCCCTCACCCCACTCCACCTCTGAAAGCCCTTTCCTGTCTGTCTGGGGATCTCCCTTCCCAGTTTGTGTGCTTCCCCCACAGAGGGGCCATGGCAACCGCTCTACGCCTGCCCAGGAACACACAGGTAAGATTATGAATCCCTGGGTTAGAGTCAAGCCCATCCCTTTCCCCAAGGTTAGGAATCCAGAGAGCCCCTCAGATCACTTGTCTTGGACTAAAAATAAACATGAGGTGTAAGGGAAGGATGCACCCACCCTCCAGAGAGCCTGCAGGGGCCACTGCTGAAGACCATGCAGGGCGGCCCCAGCCCCACCCTGGAGCCCACTTGGTGGTCTTATTTTTATTTTTAATTTTTTTTTTAGTTGGAGTCTCACTCTGTCGCCCAGGCTGGAGTGCAGTGGCACAATCACGGCCACCACAGCGTCAGCCTGCTGGGCTCCGGCAATTCTTCTGCCTCAGCCTTCCAAGTAGCCAGAACTACAGGCATGCGCTACCATGCCTGGCTAATTTTTTTTTACTTATTGTAGAAACAAGGTCTCACCAAGTTGCCCGGGCTGGTCTAGAACCCACGAACTCAGGTAATCCACTCGCCTTGGCCTCCCAAAGTGCTGGGATTACAGGCTGAGCCACCGAGCCCGGCCTTATTTTTAAATAAAACAAACATGGCCCTTTCAGCAGCTAAGGACAAACATGAGATTAGAATAGTCAGGGACAGATGTTGAAGAGAAACAAAGGAGTGTGTGTAGGCTGCACCAAGCAGACAAGCAGGACAAGTATTGTAACAGACTTTACTGTGCAGGCTGGAAAGTTCCAAAAATGCCCGGCTCTTTGATCAGCACTAACATGGTGGCATTTGCTTTGATAGCTATGTAAGGAGTCCCCAAGTCAGGCCAGGTCACGGGAAGTGGGATGACAGGGGGAGAAGACAGTGGTTCTCCTCTAAGACCTTGACCTAATCCTTGTCTCTCTTCCACCCCCTTCACCATTTACATAAATGGAAACCGAAGCCCCAGAGATGTTAGATGACTTGCTCAGGGTCACCCAGCAAGCTGAAAACAAAACAAAACATTCTGGAATGCAAGATCGAAATAACTAGACTTCCAGTTCAGTGTTGTTTCCTTGCTCACTGAGCCATTCAGTCAACCAACATTTAGTGAGAGCCCAGTACTCTGACCTTGATCTCCACAGCGGTTTCTGAGGCGTTGCTTTTTGCCGTCCTCCACTGAAATCCGGTCCCTGTGTCATGTCTCAGGCTCAGTCGAGCTCCTCTGTGGCTCTTCCCTAGATCTGCTCCCTCTCTGAACCTCAAGCTGTTCCTGAGTGGGCTTCTGACCCTCTGTCTCCAGACCTTCCTTTCCCACCGGAGGGCTCTTCAGAGGAATGGAGAGCAGGTGAACACCAGCCTGTCCCCACACAGCCCCTCGTCGGGGACTGACGGCCCTCACTGTCCAGATCTGGGAGAACACACACATTATAGCCACCGAATGGGCCCAGAGTTAAATGACTCCTGTAAATAGTTTGACAAGTCTTTTGTTCATTCTGGATCCTGACAGTCAGCCTTTGCGAAGTGCTTTCCACCCACCGAATACCTTCTAACAACCCTCTTAATTGGGTGCAGGGACTATTCCCACTTCACACATAAAAAAACTGAGGCTTAAAGGGATTAAGTAGAGTGAAGGAGAAGAGACAATTTTTCTAACGGAAGAATCCTAAATAATAAATGTGAAATTTCCCTCTCCAAGAGGTGGCACTTAATTCCCCAGGCCTTGAGTGTGGGCTGGACTCAGTGACTGGTTTCTGACAAATAAAATGCAGAGAGGGCAGATAGTCACTCCACAGTGGAGACATGCCCAGAACCTCATGACCAAGGTTAACATCACCAGTGATACCACGTCGCTACCACGTGCCTCTCACGTGATGTGATGAGGAGGACTTCCCCCTCTGTGGGACTCGTCCCCAAAGCCCACGACCCCAGTCTAATCCTGACGAAATACCAGACAAACCCAAATCGAGGGGCATTCTATGACATACCTGCGCAGTACTCCTCCAAGTGTCCAAAGTCGTGAGAAAACAAGGTAAGATTGAGAAATGGTCACAGACGGGACACATACCAACATGCAATCTGGTATATGGCGTTGGATCCTGGTACCACTAAGAACATGAGCAGAAAGAATCGTGAAAACGGAATCAAGTCTGTAGGTGAGTTAATAGGAAGACACCAACATTAATTCATTGATTTTAATACATGTGGCATGCTTGCTGGCAAGGGAGAACTTGTTTTCTCCAGACACCAGTTGCAGCAGAAAAGGCTGAGTTCTCTGTGACAGTGTCCCTTTCTCCAGGGGATCACAGGCTGGAGGCTTTGGCTGAGTGCCCCCGTGTTCTCTCTGGGCGGGGTGCAGTGATTCACACTGGGTGGGAGATGGGAAGAGTTGGGTGTTGAAAGAGTCCCCTGTCTCATCTTCTGTAGGCCTTTCAGTCTCTGTAATGTTGAGAATTATTTAAAATTTTGAAAAGTGAATCTAATTTATTTAGTTAGTATAAGTAATCTAACATATTTAATCAGTTCAAATAATAAAATTCTTTATTCATTGATTGGGAAAACTAGGCTGGGTACGGTGGCACACACCTGTAATCCTAGCACTTTGGGAGGCTGAGGCAGGAGGATTGCTTGAGGCCAGAAGTTTGAGACCAGCCTGGGCAACATAGTGAGACCACCCATCTTTACAAAAATTGTAAAAAATTAGCTAGATGTGGTAGCACACACTTGCAGTCCTAGCTACTTGGGAGGCTGAAGTGAGAGGATTGCTTGAGCCCAGGAGACTGGGCTGCAGTAAACCATGATCGTGCCACCGCACTCCAGCCTGGGTGGCAGAACGAGACCCTGTCTCAAAAAAAAATTATGGCCCCGATTCACATCCACATCCTCTAAATTGATCTACTTTTTTAAGCCAACTAAGAAGTGTCATTTCTGCTTCTCAGTAGCAACAAGGTCTTGGCTTAGAAGTAGGCATTTTATCCAAGCTTAGGATCCTAATTTAGGTTTGGCGTGGGAAGAATTCATTGGCAGGTTAGAATGCCACGAGACACGTGAGCCACAGATGGGGGGAGGGGGCGGGGGGGCAGTCAGGACTGAGACACAGCAGCCAGCTCCAGGAGGACTAAACCTTCCTCCTCATTGCTCCAGAAAGGTAGGACTTCTCCCTCCAGGAGAGTGGGATCAGGACGCTGGGCAATACCAGGCAGGCTGGGAGCAGGACACAGAAGCAGCCCTGCTGAGATCCCCAAGCTAAAAATGAACACACCCCTTCATGAAGGGTCACCTTATTGCATGTCACTCTGTAGTTCCTGTCCTTGATATCCCTGAGCTGGTTTAAGATCAGTCATGCTGCAGGACATGGAGGGAAGATTGTGAGTCTGTGCTGGGGCCTGCCAAGGCCTCCTGGAGTCTTGGGGTGGATATTCTGAGCAGGACAAGAGGAATTTGGATGTGTGTGGGATGGAGATGAGACTGCAACTTGAAACAGGGTGGTCAGGGTAGGCGCTTAACCATGCGTGTATCTTGGGGAAGAACATCCCTGGAAGCGGAACAGCAGGTGTGAAGACTTCATGGGGAGAAATGCCTGCCAGTGTGACTGGAGTGGAGTGGCCAGGGAAGGCTCCAGAGGGAAAGGGCTAGGTCCAGTGTGACTTAGTTGGCTGAGTACAGCTGAGTGGACTTCGACTTTTCTCTGAGTGAGATGGGAGATTCCTGGGGAAGTCTGGAGCAGAGAATGAACATGACATTCACAGAACAGCTTCCAAATGAACTGGCTTTTGTTTAACCAGTATTGTTCTGCCTTCTATGTCGAGAATGGCCAATGAGGGATGTGATCATTAGTTGTATGTGTCACCTAGGTTGGGCCACATGCCCAGGTATGTGGTCACATGCGATTCTGGATGTTTCTGTGAGAGTGTTTTTGGTGAGAGTAACACCTAAGCTGGTGGACTTTGAGTAAGGCAGACTGTCTTCCATGATGTGTGTGGGCCTCATTCAGTCAGTTGAAGACCCGAATGGAGCAGAGGATCGGCCTCCCCCAAGCAAGGGCGGTTCTGCAGCAGACGGCCTTCTGACTTGAAGGGCAACATCAGCTCTTCCGAGTCTCCAGACTGCCAGTCCAAGCTCCTGATTTTGGCTTCCACAGTTGTAGAAACTGAACCTTTAAAATAAATCTCCAGGCTGGGCACAGTGGCTCAAGCCTGTAATCCCAGCACTTTGGAAGGCCGAGGTGAGGGGATTGCCTGAGCCCATGGTTCGAGACCTGCCTGGCCAACTTGGCCAGACCTCATCTCTACAATAAATCAAAAAATTAGCCGGGCGTGGTAGCGCGCGCCTGTAGTTTTGACTTCTTGGAAAGCTGAGGCGGAAGGATCGCCGAAGCCCAAGCAGGTCGATGCTGGGGTGGTCGTGAGCGTGCCACTGCACTCCAGACTGAGCGATGGAATGACACTCCAACTCAAAAAAAAAAATCTTTGTGTGTAAATATATTCGTCCTATGACCTCTCTTTTTCTAGAGAGGCTTGACTAGCACAGGGAGCAAGAGTGGAGGGTAGAGGCTGAGGAATCTGTTAGGATGCTCTAGCTCAGGGTGTACATTGTAATTAGATTGGACAACACTCCACCCCTTCAAGTCCAGTGGGATAAAATTAAAAAGTCGCTTTCCAGAAAACTTGCAAAATCCTTTTCGCTCTGATTGGGACATTTGCCCACTCCTGAACCCGCCACTATAGCCATGAGTCACCGAGTAGCTTAGATGTGGATTGTGTATTCTGAGGCCAAGGAACAGGACCAGAACACATGGACCAGGAAAATGGAGGGTGGACCCTGGAGGGCTGTCACCAGAAGTAAGATGGACGGATGTTGGTTGCCACAAAACAACTGCAGGAGACAAGCCACTGAGGTGGACCTGACTCAGTGGGATTTAGCTGTCGGAATTACTATTATTTCACTTGGTGTAGTTTAATTTTCCTTATTGCTTGGTGGCAGTTGGTGGTTGGGAGTAGTGGGGACAACAGCTCCCAGCAGGCTCAGCTGGTGGACCAAACCCAGTGGAAATGAAATACCCTGAAGCCCAGGATAAGTCTCCCAACATGGCTGCCCACAACTCCCCCATCCGTCTTCACTCGAGAGGAGACCTCCGCCTCTCCCCTGGATTCTTGGCTGGCTGTGCACTTTGGCCAGTGAAATGTGGCTTCGCTGTTTCAGGGCCTGGGCTTCTCTTTCGTGTTCTCTGGGGAAGCCACCACCATGCTGTAAGGAAACTGAATTAAACGTGAAACCTCACAGAATGGAATAGAGAGGCCACCTGAAGGAACATCAAGGCACCAGACGTGGAAGGGAACCTGCCAGCCGATAGGTGAATGTGACCCCAGCTGATGCCATGAGGAGCAAAAGAGCAGGCCAGCTGCAACCCCCTCCCGAATTCCTGACCCACAGAATCATAGGAAATTAAAGAGGATTTATGACTGAATAATTGATCCAATGAATGAGGGAATGGGACATGGAACTGAGGACTGCCTGGAAAATCTGAGGCCCTGCGCTGAATGGCTGGAGCAGGCGTTGAATATTCTGCTGATTCAAAGGGACCCCTAACTGCTGTCTTGAGAGACTCCAAATGGGTTAAATTAGAATTCAGTGCAACTTAGCCGGGACAATAATCTACTGTATCCCATCGCAGGGGGCCCATGGTCCCCAGACCAAAGTTTATTGCTGCTGCAACATAGTTACTCCTGTTATGAGTGTATTGGCTTTGTCACTGTGGTGGGGTCCTCCCTGACCCCTTCTCTGAGTTAACGGCTCCCTCCTCAGGTCCCCACACCCTGGGGAACACCTTGCCATGCTGCTGTGCAATTTCTCATCAGCTTCTTGGCCTCTCCCTGGTCTGAGTGGTGGCTGTCTTCATGTCTTCCTCAGCACCCAGCAACCCAAATATTTTAGGGATGAGGGAGGGGTAGGGGGTGCCATGGACTCAGCTGCAGCTCCTCCTGGCAGGAAATTAGAGCTAGAGACTGAAATTTATTTTATTTTTTAATGACTTTTTGTTATGAAAATTCTCTAACTTACATGAGAGAGCAGGTGAAAATAAAATAATAAACTTTTGTGCATCTTCATCCAGTTTCAATAATTACCAATATCCTGACATTCTTATTTTGTCCACCTTGTATGTTTTTCTGGCTAGAACATTTAAAAAATAATCCCAGTATCATACCATTTTACCAATAAGCACCTCAAAATTTGAGATTGAGATGTAGCATCATTGAATCTGGGGCTTGTTGGCTCTGCAGAGGGTGCCCAGGAGCATGTGGAACGCACAGTGGACGATGTGATTTGCCTAGGCCTTGGGGAAGTGCCCCCTGGAGTGACTGGCTTAGTTCTTCCTGTGCCCCTCGACGTTCATCCAGAGGATCCCCTGCTTCCTCTCGCCAATGTCCTTCTCACACGCCACCATCTAATCTAACACCACACCCTTGATTTAGGGCATGCCATCGCTGTTAACGCCCCTCCCCATTCTTTCCATCTCACAAGCCAGGCAGTTTATGCTTGGAGAGGTCAAGGGACTGCCCAGGGTTGCCCCGGCGATGGAGGGAGAAGCAGAACCCCCACCCGGTGCTGTTGCCCTCCAAAGCCCAGTTTGCCTGCGGCACCACACACCAGCCCTCAGTGTCCACTTCTGTGTTATCTTGAAAAAGGGAGCAGTCCGTGCATGACTTCCTTCCCCATGGTAAGTGGTGGAAAGTGGGCTCATGTGTCTCTCCTCGCTGGCGGTCAATGCTGCTTTTGAAAAGTGACTCTTAGGGAGGTTAAACCTCCATCTGAAAGACAGGTTTCAGGAAGCGTGTTAACTGAGTGGGGAAGAGTTTTCCTGAAGGCTGCACAGCTCTCAACACGCACACTGCAGGGGCTCCCGTCCCCCGTGCCAGAGCCTGCGAGAGCCTGGCCCTGCCTACGCCCTGCCGTGGGCCTCATTCCCCACTGGATCTCCTGTCTTTGATGTCGGATAAACCCAAGTCATCTCTTTCATATCACTACAAAGGAGCCTCCTAATTACTTTGTTTAGACAGCCTCTTCTCCAAATATTAAACACTTGGTCTTCCCAGGCCCCACAAGCACTTAACATCATCCAGGTTGTTGCAAAATCCACTTTCCCCCCAACTAGTTGGCAGATTCTTCTCTCTCCATTCTCAGCCTCCCCGGGCAGATCTGGACATGTCACCCCACACATTCTTCCCCCAAGCAGGCTGCTCTTTGGACATAGCCCTTTTTCTGGGGGAGGGTCAGAGCAGTAAAGGGAGCCTTGAGCGTTTTTCTCAGCCGCAGTCCCGCTGGAAACCCCTAGAGAAGCCTCAGGAGACCCAACGACTCAGGGGTGGCTTGTCCTGCCTGAGCCAGGCATGTGGGGTAGCTTTGCGCTTGGTGGGGGCAGGCCCAGCACCGAGGCCAGGTCATCTGCCACCTGGCAGGGGAACAGACACTTCCTGTTTCTGGGTCAGAAGCCGCATCTCCCCAGATGACACCTGCTCAGTACTTACGGCTACAGGAGGCCTCCTCCTCCAAAAAAAGCACCCCAATCCTGGAGCACACCCCCCCTTTCTGAACCTCCATGGCCCTGCCACCATTCCTTAGGGAGAGAAGTCAACTCACATTTCTTCCTACTCAACAGCTGCTAATGTTCTCCCTCCTGGTCCCATGACCCTTTACTACCTGATGTCATGTGCATCACCTGTGCCAAGTTCCCCCACTGTCACCCTGTCTTGCTGTCTCTCTGGTGGTGTGGGCTGGTCCTCAGAGGGACTTTGCAGCTTGAGGCTGCTCCCTGGATGTACCTGTCTCCTCATGGGCCTCATTACCCTGGCTGAGCAGAAAACGGCGTCCCTGCCCCTTATGTGGGGGTTAGGGACGGTTTCAGAAAGGACATTTGAGCAGCATTTCTTCCTTCTTTCATTCCTCTTTCCGCCCTTTCTTCCTTCCTTTCCCTTCCCTCCCTTCCTTCCTTTCTCCAACTTATTATGAAAAACTTCATTTTCAAAAGTAAAGCGTATAATGAATCTCCATGTACCTCACCCAGCTTCAACAACGGTTAACCGCGGCCAATCTTGTTTCACCTAAACCCTCTAGCCTTCTTCCCCAGCCCTGGATGATACTGAAAGTGAACTCCAGACACCGCGTGTCTGTCTGTAAATACTACAGTATGTATCTCCAAAAGACAAGGACTTGGAGAATTACCACAATATTACATCTAAAAATATACACAATAGTTTCTTTTTTCTTTTCTGAGTTGGAATCTCACTCTGTCGCCCAGGTTGGAGTGCCGTGTCACACTCATGGCCACCCTAGCCTCAGCCTTCCAAGGAGCTGGAATTACAGGCACACGGTACCACCCCCAGCTAATTTGTGACTTATTGTCGAGATGAGGTCTCGCCAAGTTGCCCGGGTGGGTCTCGAATTCGCGGGCTCAGGCAATCCACTCACCTCGGCCTCCCAAAGTGCTGGGATTACAGGCTTGAGCCACCGCACCCGGCACACCCAGCTTCAACAGCTTGAGCAGAATCTTAAGATTCTGCTTGAGTAGTTTCTTAAGAGCATCAAGCATCCCAGTCAGCGTTCAAGTTTCTCCAGTTGTTGCATAATTGTGCTTTTATAGGTGGACTTTCAGCAGGGAGACTTGAAGGAATTGAAAGGTGATGTTTTGGTGTGGGTATGAGGTGGTGGTGGCGATGGGGCAGGTCGTTCTCTCCATTCTTGGATACATTTGGCCTCCTGCAGACAGCAGGGACCCCGATTTTTGTTAACCTCTGCTGAACTCACCATCAGCAAGTCATTGCTCTTTAATTGTCTCCTGGTCAGAAATGTCATCTCAAATTAAGTGGTGTGTCACTTCTTCCAGGTAGCCTTCTCTGCATCCTGGCCCTGCAGTCAGCCCAGGCCAGGTGTCCTCGTTCTGTACTCAAGTCCACTGTCTTTCCCTGGTGACTGTTTGCAACTCCCTATAATTTGTCTTCCTCATGCGATTTGATCTCAGCGATGGCCAGGGCAGCCTGTGCCTGACGCATAGTCAGGTCTGTTGAATATGTGCTAGGGAATAAACAGAAGGTCTGTAATTCGCTCGTTTTTTATTTGTAGCTCCTTTGATTTTCTTTCTTTCTTTTTTTCTTTCTTTTTTGAGTTGGAGTCTCACTCTGTTGCCCAGGCTGGAGTGCAGTGGCACGTTCATGGCCACCGCGGCCTCAACCTGCTGGGCTCAGGTGATCCTTCCAAGTAGCTGGAACTACAGGTGTGCGCTACCAAGCCCGGCGAATTTTTTGATTTATTGTAGAGACGAGGTCTTGCCAAGTTGCCCAGGCTGGTCTTGAACCCATGGGCTCAGGCAATCCCCTTGCCTCAGCCTCCCAAAGTGCTGGGATTACAGGCGTGAGCCACCACTCGAAAGATTTATAGAACATTTATAGAAGCTCTAACCAGACCGCCTTTCTCCTACTCCCAGGGTGAGGTCCTTCTTTCCCTTGTTCCTTGCAGCCCTATGAGTTGTTTTGGGTTTTTTTTTTCTTTCTTTCTTTCTCTTATTTCCCTGGCCTTTTGCAGCCCTCTTCCTTGCAGGCTTGTATCTTTCCTCCCAGACAGTTGGTCCTTGTTGGGTCACAGTGGCAGCCCGGTGTTGGGAACAGGCCTGTGGCAGGGCCTTTGCTCTGCAAGCAGTATGGGGCGCCTTGTCCTGAAATGCGACCCAGCTGTTTGCCATGTTGGTTTTTTCCATTTTCTGAGTATTCCCAGTGGACACCCTCACAGCGCAGAGAAGTTGGGTGGTGCTCCAAAGCAGCACAATAGTAAAGCTCCAACCCTTGACCTGGGCCTTGGGCACGGGTAAGCCCAGCCTCCTGGGGCCAGTCTCGTGCAGGACGCAGTGGCAAGTCAGTTCAACAGAGGATCTCTGTCCTTCCTCCCAGCCAGTTCTTCCCCGCCTACTCATTCCAGGCCTCCCCCAGGCTATCCTGCCTTGTCCTCATTAAAGCCTGCACTGAAAGGAGCCAGGTTGTTTTTCAGATTCTTTCAGCAGTGAGTTATTGATCCACACTGATAGTGCGAGCAGCTTGATCTCACCCTGAACTGGCAGAGATTAATTAGCTTGATTCCCAAGCATAATTCCTAATTAGGCACAGGAAGAAAGGAAAGGAAACACAAAGGAACTATTATTTCCCAAGAACCACCAACCTTCTGTCCAGGGGTGGAGGAGGAGGAGCAGGAAATCAGAGGAAGAAACAGGTAAACATGTTCCAGCACCTGAGTGCTTCCTACCTAGTCCAAACCCCAGGCAACCAGCCCATCAGCACAAACAATGCTAAGGGTGGTGCTGGTGCATGGATCGCATATAAAAATGTGCATTTAATTTGTTTGCTTTACTCCCTGCCTAATGATGCACAGGGAAGGCACAATGAAGCAGTAAGCTTTGAAGTCCCTGCTGTAGGCTTGCTTGGCCACCAGGGGCTGAGGATGCAAGCTGAGAATTCAGCTCCAGTGGGAGAAAAGGTTGGATGGGGAGGAGATGGTGGCTCTGAGCCTTGAATAGAAATCGGGAAAGACTTGAGTAGACATAGGGAAGGAAACCATTTCCTGCAGCTAGGAAACAGTAGCCATCTTGTTCTAGTACAGACGTTCTCTAGAACTTTCCAGCCTGGCCCAGCAGCCCAAATAGCTCTTCAGTGGTGGTGGGCAGGGCAACAGGAGGTAGGAGAGACCTGAGATTTAGCGGCCGTGAGATTTCGCCAGTTGACTTGACCACTCCGAGCTTCAGTTTCCTCTTCTGTGAAATGGGAATAATGAGTTATCATACTAGCTTACATGATGGTTGTGAGAATTAACCGAGGAACTCAATGCATGGCACATAGTAGGCACTTCCTAACTTGTCTAAAGAAAGCAAATCAGGCTGTCGATCAGGTTGGAGTGCAGTGGCATGCTCACGGCCACCGCAACCTCGACCTGCTAAGCTCCGGCGATCCTTCCGCCTCAGCCTTCCAAGTAGCCGGAACTACAGGCGTGCGCTACCACGCCCAGCCAATTTTTTTATTTATTGTAGAGATGAGGTCTTGCCAAGTTGCCCAGGCAGGTCTCGAACCCCTGGGCTCAGGCAATCCTCTCGCCTCCGTCTCCCAAGGGCTGGGATTAAAGGCTTAAGCTACCACACTCGGCCTAAAAAATTTTTGACAAAAAGTGTATGTATTTATCATGTATAACATGGTGTTTTGAAATATGTATACATTGTGAAATGACTTAATTGTGCTAATTAACATGCATTACTTAACATATCATTTTTTTGTGGTAAGAACACTTAAAAATCTATTCTCTTAATGATTTTTTGAGAACACAATACACTATTATCAACTATAGTCACCATGTTATACAATAGATCTCTTGAACTTATTTCTCCTGTCTCACTGAAACTTTGTATCCTTTGACCAATATCTCCCCAACCTCCTTAATTCCCCCATCCCAGCCTCTGGTATCCACCATTCTACTCTTTGTTTTTATGAGTTCAACTTTGTTAGATTTCACAGAAGAGAGATCATGCAGCATTTGTCTTTCTGTGCCTGGCCTATTTCACTTAACATAATGTCCTCCAGTTTCATCCATATTGTCATATAACAGCATCTCCTTCCTTTCAAAGGCTGAATAGTATTCCACTGTGTATATCTAGTTTCTTTATCCATTCATCCATTGGTAAACACTTAGGTTGATACCATATCTTGGCTATTGTGAACAATGCTGCAGTTAATATGAGTGTGCAGATATTTCTTCAGCATGCTCATTTAATTTCCTTTGGATAGATACCCAGCAGTGGGAATGCAGAACCATACGGTAGTTCTATTTTTAATTTTTTGAGGAAACTTCATACTGTTTTCCATAATGGCTACATTATTTACATTCTTACCAACAGTGTGCAAGTGTTCCCTTTTCTCCACATCCTTGCCAACAAGTTTTTATCTTTTTGACAACAGCCATTCTAATATGTGTGAGGTGATATCTCATTATGATTTTAACTTAAATTTCCCTGATGATTAGCAACATTGAGCATTTTCTCGTATATGTGTTGGCCAACTTGTATGTCTTCCTTTGAGAAATTTCTGTTGAGGTGCTTTGCTCATTTTTAATCTGGTTTATTTGGTTTTTTTATTTTATTTTTTGAGTTGGAGTCTCACTCTGTCACCCAGACTGGAGTGCAGTGGCCGCTCCCAGCCACCGCAGCCTCGACCTGCTGGGCTCCGGCGATCCTTCCGCCTCAGCCTTCCAAGTAGCTGGAAATACAGGCGCGCGCTACCACGCCCGGCTGATTTTTTGATTTATTGTAGAGATGAGGTCTCGCTTGCCCAGGCGGGTCTCAAACCCGCGGGCTCAGGCAATCCACTCACCTCAGCCTCCCAAAGGCGCGGGATTACAGGCTGA
>CAUYQG010104892.1:0-37172 GCA_963574415.1 Tarsius wallacei | reverse complement strand
CACCAAAATTATGTCTCAGGAAGAATCATACCAAGAATCTTGGACAACTCTACCAACTTCACCTCACCTTGAAACTTCTCTGCCCCTTTTTTTATTATTAACCAGACCTGGGGCTTTCCAGAACACATCCATGGCAACCATTGTTCCCAGAATTTTCGAGGGGGCCCATATTAGCTTTGGGTGATTTGTGGCTAAGTCTACACACTCTTCATGCTATGTCAACCCTTAAGCCATACGACAGGATGTTCATGAAGAAGCCACAGCTCATGGTAGGTGGATACATGGATGTGTCTCGGGTTCCCAACTATATCCTTTTCCAGCCAAACTTCTGTCAGTGTCTACTCCATCACTTTTCACCCTTCATTAGCATTGGGAGGGAAGCAGAGGTTGATAACAGCATCATTTGGGGCCTTACAATAACTTGGAGGCATCCAAGTATTTAAATACACTTCGTCTTGTGTATTTCTGGATTCAGGAGAGTGCTAATTGTAGCCAAGATGTCCAGAGTTGATTTAGATCTCTCTCTGGCAGTGTGACCTTCGCTGAGTTACTTCACCTTTTTGATATTTTGTCAAGTGTGGTTGATGGTATCTGCTCTTCAATGTAGTTGATCAAAGAAACTATGCAAAAGAACTGTGCTCTCTCCACAGGAAAGGTTCTAGCTTGTATAAACATAAGGAATTAGTAAGACGTGGATATTTCCAGGCTGGGTTAAGTATGATTGAGTTTTGTACCATTAAATGTGCATGTTCAGTGACTCTGTTATAGGTGAGCTGATTCTTGGTATGTTAACGAAGACCTATGTATAGTTTTCTTGATTAAATGGTTCAGGACTTGTTCCTGAAAGCACCAAACAAGATTTGGTTTTTGAGGAATTGCATCCAATATCACAATTATTCATCTTAGAAATTAGTATAGAATTAATACATAGTTCCTGTTCATATGGAAATAAATGGGTATGTTAATCAGAATACTGTAGATGGAAAAAATTCTCACGTAGTAAGAGTTTGTATTAATTACATAATCACATAATAAGAATTAATCACATAAAAATTGGTATAAATATATTGAATGGAAGATATAGATCACATTGTTAGTGAGATATAATTAATTCATGTGTACTTGTTTCTAAATAATTATTTTATGTAGTTTATCTCACTTCAAAAATAGAAGCTATTCAATATGCCTGATAAATATTTTGAAATAGCAAAATGCTAACATATTTTTGTAAATTAAAGTGAGAACTATGTTTAAGAACTGAAATTTTTTCTTGCTCTTTTTTATCATATTTTCTATCACTTTCAAAAGTTCAAATTTTCACCTTCAGCTGCTATAAAAGTTTATTATTTCTTAATGAGATCTGAATAATTAGTGTAAACTTCTACCAATTCTCCAGATTAAACACTTATGTTTGTGTCATAACTTGTCATCACTAAAATTCCTTGGTTCTCCCAGGTAAGTCTCTCGGAGTTTTTTCCAGTTTATACATAAAATTAAGCCCAATGGTAGGAACGATAATTTGTATCATATGAAATACACACACACACATACCCCTAGACTCAAGACCTCTAATCAGTTTAAAGTGGCTAAAGCTTATTATAATATACACCTTTATTATATTATTTTACCATTCCTTTTCATTTAGAAATTTAACTAAAATTTAACTCAACAAATCTGTATTGAGGATTTATGATGTGCAAGACACTATGCTAAATGTCGTGGAAAAAACACAAACTAACAAGGACCTCACTATCAAGCCAAGGACATGATCCATCTATACAAATAAGTTAATTACAAGAAGAGAGTTTAAAAGCATTATTAACAAAATTCTGCAGGAGCATAAAATAGGACAAGATTGCTATGAACAATTACCTACTTAAAGGAATTGGCACACTGAACTGAACTAAAGAAAATAAGTACAATTTCAGGAATTTCCAGGCAAAGGCAACAACATGAAAAAGGGATAAAATTATCACAAAGTGTTATGAATAGAAAAGGGGTAGGAAATACTTTGCTGTTTTCTCATAATCTCTCATCACCAATTTCTAAACATGTCCTACCTTTTTCTCTCCTTGTCTTAGTCTAATTCGTGCTGTTATACTAAATACACATTTGTTCCCTCTAAATCTCATGTTAAAATTTAGTTGCCATTGTAACCGTATTAAGAAATGGGACTCTTTTTTTTTTTTTTTTTTGAGTTGGAGTCTCACTCAGTAGCCCAGACTGGAGTTCAGTGGCCACTCCCGGCCACCGCAGCCTCGACCTGCTGGGCTCCGGCAGTCCTTCCGCCTCAGCCTTCCAAGTAGCTGGAACTACAGGTGCACGCTACCACACCCGGCTCATTTTTTTGATTTATTGTAGAGATGAGGCCTGGCCAAGTTGCCCAGGCGGGTCTCGAACCCGCGGGCTCAGGCAATTCATTCACCTTGGCCTCCCAAAGCGCGGGATTACAGGCTGAGCTACCGAGCCTGGCCAGAAGTGGGACTCTTAAGAGGTGATTAGGTCATAAGGACCCTACGTTCCTGGGTGGGATCAGTGAGATCATTATAAATGGTCAACTTTAGTCTTCTCTTGGCCTTTCCTCTTTTTACCATGAGATAATGCAGCAAGAAGCTCCTTGCCAAATGCCAGCACCTTGATATTGGATTTCCCAGCCTCTAGAACTGTGAGCCAATAAGTACCTATCCACTAATTAATTACCCAGTCTCAAGTATTCTGTTATAGCTGCACAGGTTAGACTAAGACAAGGAGAGAAAAAAGCAGCACATGTTTTGGGATTGGTGATGAGAAATTTTGAGAAAACAGCAAAGTATCTCCTACCCCTTTCTATCCATAACACTTTGTGATCATTTTACCCCTTTTTCATCAGTGCTCTGAAAATATTGTGTTTGAGTATGGATTGATATGTGAAGAAATTCTGAAGCAGAAAGTGATTTTCTAGGGAACACATCAATAAACACATTAATTTTACCTCTTCAAATTGCCCAAGACAACTGAGAATTGCATTCACTAACATTGTAAATATTCACCGGGGGCTTACGGAATGCCAAAAAAAAAAAAGAGAGAATCATCTGGTAACACTAGGTTGACAACCATCTGACAAGCCCAGTGCACAGAGAAGGTGGCTGGGCAGGCATAAGAGACCCCTAGGATGAAAATCTGTCAGCTGAGACTGCATGTCCAGGCACTAGCTATCATTCCATACTCCAGTTGAAACCCAATAAGGAGGGGGGTAGAATTTCAGATAAAAATATTGAGCAAATAATCCTAAAATAGATGGGCTTCTTCAACTATTACTGACCCAAGATTCTAGGAGAGGAAACTTAAACATACCGTTTATGTACATATTTGCCCAGAGATCCTATTCCACCAACCATAGCTATATTACAAATTACTCCAAAACCCAGCGGCTCATGCCTGTAATCTCAGCAATTTGGGAGGCCGAGGTGGGAAGATTGTTTGGCACCAGGAGTTCAAACAAGTCTGATCAACAATCTGTCTGTACAGACTCTGTGGGTCAGGATTTTGGATAGAGAGCAGTGGAGTCATCGTACCTCTGCCTGTATGGTCTGGGGCCTTAGCTGGAAGATAAAGCTGATGACTGAAGTCATCTGAAAGTTCATTCACTCACATGTCTTGCCGTTGGACTCTGTCTGTCAACTGAGAGCCTGAATTCTTCTCCACGTGGGTTTTTCCATATGGTCTTCCTTAAAAAAAAAGAAGCTATTTGCACTTCATTATAATATGATGGTAGAGTTCAAAGGGCAAACATCATAAGGAAGAGAGTCAAATAGAGGTACATCCCTTCTCTGACCTGGTTTTGGAAGTCATATAGCATTACTTCTGTCATATTTTTCTTGAGGGAATGGTTAAAGTCCTGCCTAGATTCAAGGTGAGAAAACAGAAATCTTGCTCCTTGGAGGGAGGAGTGGCAAGGTTCTGTAGAGTATATGAAACCAGAAATAATGCCATAGCCATATTTGGAAATTTTAGTCTGCCACAGGGCCCTTGAGAGTTCACAGAACAAGCACTGTGCAGCTCTATTCCCGTTCCTCTCCTTCCCTTTCCTATACACTTTGTGACTTTTGTTCTTTGATTAAGAGGAAAGCAAAGTACTTAACAAGAAGCTTGATCCCTGCTTGGGGAAATTGGTAATAATGTTTATTATGGATTTTCAAAATTCAAACTCAATATAGATTAATATTCCAGAAGCATAGAAAGGATGAGTGACACATATCTTTGGAGAGGTGGTTTGGGTTAAATCATTGAGGGCTTTAAATGCCAAGCTGAGAATTTAGGTCTTTATGCTGTCTTCGGAACACTGTTCTCTGGCAGTGGAGAAATGGCTGCATGTCTTTGATCAGCGAATGACAAAACCATTTATGAAAATATCTCACTCTGAAAGCTCTGGGCTGGATGGATCAGAGTGGCAAGTTTGGAAATGGAGAGGAAATGGGAGAGCTTTTCTTTATTCTCATTTTCTTATTTATGTATTTTCATGTTAGATTCAAGGGGTAGGTTTGTTACATAGGTCTATTTCATGATAGTGAGGTTTGAATCTGTCACCCAGATGGTGGGCATGGTACCCATTGGGTAGTTTTTCCAACCTTTACTCCTCATCATTCCCCTCTTAGGCGTCCCCAATGTCTGTTGTTCCCATCCTTATGCTCATGGGTATTCGGTGTTATTAGTTGTCACTTATGAAAACATACAGTATCCCATTTACTGTTTCTGTGATAATACATTTAGAATCATGTTCGCCAGCTGCATCCATGTTGCTGCAAAGGACATGACTTTGTTATTTTTTTATAGTTGAGTAGTATACTATGGTGTGTGTGTACCACATTTTCTTCATCCAGTCTAACGTTCATGGGCACTTAGGTAGGTTTCATGTTATTGCTATTGTGAATGGTGCTTCAATAAACATATAAATGTGGGTGTCTTCTTGGTTGAACAATTTATGCTCCTTTGAGTATATATCTAGTAGTGAGATTACTGGGTTGAATGGTAAATCTATTTTTAGTTCTTTTTGAAAAATTCAAACTGAGGAGAGGTTTTCTTAACTGACCTCTTCTTAACTTAAATGCCTCATTAACCCTCTGCTCTCAGTGTTGTCTCTGAAATCCATAGACAGGTGCATAGGGAACTCTGAGTGCTGAGACAGAAAGACACACTCTGGCAATTCCTTGCATTTCTGCCCCTTCCAGATTAGTCATTTACTTACCAAGATTAGAATGTTTGCTTCCCAATCTGTGTATAAGCTTTAGTTGCAATTATATAATTTGATTAAATATTTAAGAACAATGAGTGCAAATGGAAAGAGGGTAATCGTTTCTGTGAAATCCAAACTCTTAGCTTTGAAAAAACTACATAAAGGTTTAAGAGTGGGTGAGACAAGAGTAAAATGTTGGGGGGGAAAATGAAAATCTGGTAGAATTCTATGGTTAGGTTACTCTGTAAGAAACTTGCATTTTCAGAGTAGATGATACAGTGAAGCACAGTGATTAAGGGCCTGTAGAGTTGGACTTAATGCACTCAGTTCTAGTTCTACCATTTGCTATCTATGTGATTTTGAGTAAGCTGCTTAGCCTTTATGTACCTCAGTTTCCCTATTTGTAAACTAGAATTTCTAATAGAGTTAATTTTTTAAGTGCATAAAAGAGTATCTTCTACATAGAAAGTGTTAAAGGGCTAGTTTATGTTATTATGCACTTTGAATATGGTTTTTGAAAGGAAGGCAATGTACAATACCAATGGATGAGTCAATAGTCAAGAAAAGGCTATGGCTATATCAAAAGATGGGTAATGAATGCACATTTTATGTCTATAAGGTATGTGTTTGTCATTAGTTTATAATTCCCTGCTTAAACAGACTTAAAAATAACATTGACAAGACACTGATCTCGATGTCCTTGGATATGAGAAACTTCTGTGTCAAAAAGGCTCTTGCCAGGTGGGTGGTGTTGTGGGTCTAGGGTGGAGACAAGGGGAATAGGAATCAAGGGGCAGAGACGAGAGGCTTATTGAAAGGATACTCAACAGTCCTTGAAAATTTTATGGGCACAAGAGGAGGACAAGAAGTTGAATTGATCCTAAGGGTCAACCTGAGTTCTTGAAAAGTTATTCTTCAGGAAAGAGAATCCAGTTTGGAGAGGGCATGATAAAAGCACTTGTGTTTAAATATAGTTGCTTTTAAACTTCAGTGTTCCTCAAGCTCTGAGCCTGGGCCTCTTTCATTTCTTATCTGAAACACACTTTCTCTCTAGGTAAAGTCATTCTACAGCTGTGGCTAGCATATTCTAATCATGCCAACATGCATAATCCAACTTAAACATCTCCACTAAGCTTTACACTAGTATATACAGCTGGCCTCAAACACAGTTCTTCTTGGATGTTTCATAAAACATTCACTGAATGTAAAATTCAATGTGTGCAAAGTGATTGAGCATCTTCCTCCTAACACCTGTTTCTTCTCTGAATTACCTTAAGTAATGGTGTCACCATTCATCTAATTGTTCAGGGCATGGGTGATCTGGAAACCAATCTAAATGTGCTCCCTTATCCAACCTTTCACACTCAATTGGTCTGCAAGTCTTCCCCTTCTGCCTTTTATCTGTTATTTGAATCTTACCCTTCTGGCCTCTAAGTCATTCCCCTGCTGCCATAACTGGTACCCCTGCCTCCACACTTTCTTCCTTCTAATCCATGCCTCACATTGTTGCCAGAGTTGTGTTTATAATCTGCAAAATGGTCATACTACACAAGTGGCTGAAACTCTTTACATCGCATTCTGTAGATGGTGTGTAATCTACATGATATATCATACTCTGCTCCCTGCCTCTGTCTCCAGATTCATCTCTACCTCTTGTACTCTATGCTCAGTCATATGGAATTAACATGAAAATAAAACCATCCTCCATAATTTACAATTCAATATCTTTGCCCAATGGAAATTTTCAAAGTAGAAAATCTTTACTAAATTAATGAATAGCATCTGTGCTTTCATCAAGAAAAAGAAAAAGATTTTTTTAAATCCTTAACCCAAACTCTCTGAATTCATTTTAAGAAAGCTTACCTGTATAATTTCACAGAGAAAAATCTTTCAAAAGAAATATTTAAAATATTTGAAATCTATGCTTTACTCTAATATTTGTTTTAAACATTTGCTTCTAGTTAACAAGTATGTTTTGTATTTTTCTTGCATTTACTTTTATGATTAACATTGGTATTTTTATAATATGAATATGATCAGAACTCTAACTTGTAACACAGTATTTATAGGATAAAAGAATTGGTCTAAGCATGACTTGACTTCTAACAATTGTACAAGAACCAATTATGCTGTCAGAAGTGCCCATACACAAAGTTAGAAATGAAAAGGGAACAGAGAGACTATTAAAAGAACTCCAAGAAAATACTTTGCACAGCTCTATATTAATAAAATCTTAAAGAAATGAACAGTAGTCTAAGAAAATACAAATTACCAAAATTGGCCCTTGAAGAGGTAGAAAACCTAAATAAATCAATTTTCATGGAAAAAATAAAGTTGTCACAGAACTACTCCTCAAAAATGTGCAGGACCCAGATGGTTTTACAGATGAATTATTTCAAACTTTCCAGGAACAAATTGTTTCTATGCTATATAAACTGGTCCAGAACATAGATAAAGAAAGCAACTGTCTTTATTCCTTGTATGAAGTCAGCATCCATCTAACAAAGAAAGCACAAACTTCAGAACAATTGCCCTTAAAAGAACTGACACAAAACTCCTAAACAAAAGATAAGCTCAATCACTTTAAATATTTTTAAATGTTAAAGCAATGACCTAGTTAATTAATTTCAGAAATGCAAGGATAGTTCAATAATAGAAAATGTATTAATAGATCAAAAGAGGAAATCTTACCATGTTGCAGTGCAAAAAAAGACATTTATTTTGATAAACCTGAACTAGAAAAATTCATGCATACTCCCTGTTTGGCATAACTATCACCTACTTTTAAAATGGGTATGGAACAGCTAAACAATAAAACCCAGAGACACCCAAGATGCCATAAACTTCGTACATTCTGTACAGTGGACAAACTTGTTTTGGTCCAATTCCATCTACTCCTTTCTCCAAGAAATGAATAGTGAGATGCAAAGTGCTCCTTGTAGCACTGCCCTGGAGCAGAGAGGGTAGAGGTAGAGTACAGGGAGACAAGGCAGGAGCAGACAGCAGTGCTCAGGTATAAAAGTCTCATGCCTAGGAAAAGAGGCAGCTACAGCAGGCATTTTGCTAAGGATGTTGTCATGGAGAAACACAACTGATAAGGCAGCAAATATTGATGGAATGCTCTGGAACTGACAGCTCTGGTATAAAGAGGTGATCATGTAACACAGACTGTAGGGAACCTGAACAGGGTGGGACATAGAAAAAAAAAAAAAAACAATGATCCAAGTCAATACAAGAAAAGCTGTCGGGCTCAGTGGCTCAGCCTGTAATCCCACGCTTTGGGAGACTGAGGTGAGTGGATTGCCTGAGCCTGTGGGTTCAAGACCCGCCTGGGCAACTTGGCGAGACCTCATGAATCAAAAAAATTAGCCAGGTGTGATAGCGTGCACCTGTAGTTCCAGCTACTTGGAAGGCTGAGGCAGAAGGATCACCGGAGCCCAGCAGGTCGAAGCTGCGGTGGCCGGGAGCCTCCACTGCACTCCAGTCTGGGCAACTGAGTGAAACTCCAACTCAAAAACAAAAGAAAAAGAAAAAAAGAAAAGCTATCAACTGGGGCAGGGCAGAAGCTGTTACCTTAGCCACACCTGGAACCATACTGGGCATTCACTGCAGTTTTGGTATTTATTTACAGTTAAGTTTGTGATACAACATTTAGGGTAAGGAAGGAGGAGTGTACTTGTCACGGTTACAAAAGTCCATGAAGAACAAAGGGCCTGCAGGCAACATAGTCACTTTTTAAGGAAAGTCTTTCAAACTGTGTTTTTCTCCTCTTCAAAAAGTTGACCTTCAATGTGCCTCCAACTTCAAGTAAAAATAACCCTGCCACTTGAGCCATTACTAATTGGGGGAAAGGATGGTATATGAAGCAAAAGGAATCTCACAGTAGAGCTGAACCCTGTTTAAATGGGACATTCCTTATGGACTGTGGCAAACCCACATAGTCAGTCATTTCTTATGAGAGCAAAGATGTCCCAAGCCAAGGGAGAGAGGCAGTTCCACTCATTGACAGAGCAAGACCAGATTTGAGATATAAGGATATGCTCTTGGGTATCATTGCTATACACCCTCACAGATGTACACCTTCCCTCACACATCTCCTTTTTTAGCTTCTCCCCCTACTTTCTCTACCCTCGTTCCAGTTCTTAGAGAAAAACAAGCACAAAATCTACACAAGTGGATTTTCTGAAGAAATAAAAACAGTCAAAGCAGAGGAAAGAAAAATAATTCCTACATAGTTATGAGGGGCAGGAGAATGTATCATGGAAAGGTAGCATGGATGTGCAGAGATAACTGAAAGGTTACAGTAATAAATCATAAATCATGAAGGGACAGGAACGTGAGTGTGTGTGTGTGTGTGTGTGTGTGAGAGAGAGAGAGAGAGAGAGAGAGAGAGAGAGAGAGAGAAGAGAGAAAGAGAGAAGCTCCTAGTAATTTCAGGCTAAAAAATGGAGAAGAGAGTCGGGCTCGGTGGCTCAGCCTGTAATCCCGTGCCTTTGGGAGGCTGAGATGAGTGGATTGCCTGAGCCCGCGGGTTCGAGACCCGCCTGGGCAACTTGGTGAGACCTCATCTCTACAATAAATCAAAAATCAGCCGGGCGTGGTAGCGCATGCCTGTAATTCCGGCTACTCGGAAGGCTGAGGCGGAAGGATCGCCGGAGCCCAGCAGGTCAAGTCTGCGGTGGCAGAGAGCAGCTACTGCACTTCAGTCTGGGTGACAGAGTGAGACTCCAACTCAAAAAAAAAAAAAAAATGGAGAAGCAGAATTTAAGATGACTTGTTGTGTACTATGTATCTCCTACTTCAAATTTTTGAGACAGTCTCAAATAAAATAAAAATTCTTGATTGGGTTACATATATCAAAATGCAAACATAGACATTACAACTAGGGTCTGAGATCACTGAACATTGGGATATAGTAACAAACGCATTAGTCTAGTCCTAGTCTTCCTGCTCTAGACATGGCTCTGCTGTTGACATATTTTGGGCAAGTCACTCAGCTACACTGGCTTCAGTTTATTCATTTGTAAAATGAGCAGACTGAACTAGGCTGTCAGTGTAGAATTGTAGTCCCCTACTACGCTAAAATCAATATGGCATCAATAGTAGAATAACTGTGTCATGCTGATATGTGGAGCTGAATTTACGAGTAGAAAGTGATCTGGCCAGATTCCACTATGTGAACCTATGCATCATGGATACAGCCAGATATGGGCTGTAATAAGATAGACACAAATATGGTTTTGTTGAACACTCTTCTCCTAACCAATATTTAAGGCTTAAATAAAAATGTCGCTGAAGGATAAAAAATAGCCCCTGCCTCTACCCTGGGGAAGTGAATCTCCTCTCTCTGTCTCTCTCTAATTTGCTTTCTAAATAAACTATATTCTCCACTCTTAAAAAAAAAGAATAAAAAATAGCAAGTTGAATTTCTATCACTTTGAAATGTATATTGCAGCCAATTTTTGAGGGATAATATGTAGAATATATACCCAAACATACATACAAACATACACATATATGTCTTGAATTTGTTTCCTCAAAGTTTCATAACAGAACTCTAGGTGGGAATTCAGGTGTCCTCCTTATCACCCCAGAGGCACTGTCCCTTCTCCACCGTCCATGGTTCAGAAAAAAAAAATAAGTTATTCATCTTGACACTCCACACAGAGAGGAGGGAGAGAGATTAAAACATGAAAATACATTTTTAAAGGCTTTCCTTTCTGTAGTTCCTCTTCTGAACTACATGTTTGTATTTTATTAATTACATTGAGAATTATGCTACATCAGGTATTAGAGTGGCTTTCTACTGTTTTTGTCTGACCGACACTCATTCACCTTTGTCTAGTGACAGTACCTGCACTTTCTTTAGGAGAAATCCACTGAAGAAATGATCAGTTGATGTATATCAGATGGGGGTCACTCCACCCCTGAAGTCAGTGAATCAGGCTTAGCCCAGCAGATCACCATGTCTCCCTGACCAGCAACTGGCTCATCAGAGTCAATGAGCATTAGACTTAGGTCTCTAGTAGAAGTTATTAGGAAGCAGATATTGTCTTTTTCACTGGAGTTCTTAAACTCAAGGGTACAAACATTGAATTGGAAGTGGCCACCAAATGGAGAAAGACAATCAGAGAATTAGACCCACTCAGGAGCCTGGGGAATGAGACCCAACTAGATGCCCTGACCTCTCTGCAATACCTAATGGTTGATCAGCTCTCCTTCCTATGACCTTCTCTTCATTGGCTATATATCATGTATATAGCCAGCTTTGGTTATAGTAATGGAGATATGTACAATCTATAATAATGATATTTGACCTATATAATAATGATGCATGATACTATATATGATAATGATACAAATATATATATATATAAACAAGAGAATTTCTCTTTTTCTATCCATGGTCTAAATCTAGGCATTCTCCAAAGTTCTGCCTCTGGTTTAATTCTCACTCTATTCTCTCTTGGTGAGTTCACTTACCATTCAATTCAATGAACATTCATTGTGCTTCTACTCTGCTAAGCATGACAGTAGAGATAAATAAATAAATAATAACAAACATTCAGTCTTTTTCTTTGAGAATCTGAGTAGCAGTTAGCCATGTGGAGAAGAAAGGGAAAGGTATTCCAGGCAGAGAGGAGAGCATTCACAAACACTGGGAGATGTGCAAAAACCACAGAGAGCTCAAAATTGCTAGAGAAATGACTGATTCCAGCCAACAAGTTGATCACAATAGCCTCTTTTCATTGTAGACGGTAGAGTAGTTTGTCCTTATGGGACCAGATCATTATTCTGAATCGGGATTTGCTTTCCCTACTTATTATGACTTTGCCATCAACTCTTGCCATTGATTGTCTTATAACCCTCATTGTCTTCTACAAAATATTTTCTCCCCCCAAGAAACTTACTTCATATCAATAGGGTTAATGTGAATCACTGGCATTGCCTATTTGCCTGAAGAGGCTGCCTGTATGGAATAGGAGCATGGCCTACTGAGGACTTGGATACAGCCCAGCTGGTTGTACTTTGGGGGATAATGCCCAAAGCAGATGTCACTTTCTAATGATATTTTCACTCTTTGGATCTCACAACTGTCCCCTAAATTAAATGAAGATTATGGCATTAAGCTAATAGTAGATGATGAAAACAGTTTATAATGTAATAGACAAAATTAACTGAAAAGATGATGTTTGAAATATAAGTACATGATTACCTTTTAAATATATAATTTGTTGGTTTGCATGCATAGGCATCTGTGCCAAGAGAAAAAAAAAGGTCATACTCATAATTATAATTTATTACAGTGAGAAGCTAAAGATGAAGATTTAAAAAAAAAGAAAAGGTCCCTTGGACTAAGTCTAGGAAACACCAGGCACAAGCTTCTAAGTGTTCCCTCCCAGTGGAGTTGCGCAAGGATACACTTAATTCTCCCAGCAACAGTGTTCAACAAAACATATAAAATGTTGCCAGGTGGCTCAGCCCATAATCCCAGCACTTTAGGAGGCTGAGGTGAGAGGATTGCCTGAGCCTGCAGGTTCGAGATCAGCCCGGGTAACTTGGCAAGACCTCGTCTCTACAATAAATCAAAAATTAGCCAGTGTGGTAGCACGACTGTAGTTCCGACTACTTGGAAGGCTGAGGCGGAAGGATCGCCGGAGCCCAGCAGGTCGACGCTGGTGGCCGTGAGCGTGCCACTGCACTCCAGCCTGGGCGGCAGAGTGAGACTCGAACTCAAATTACTTGTGGATGTTGAATCTAAGGTGAAATCTAAGAAAAGGGAAGCCGTTGCAGGAAGAGGCTGACGCCGTGGCAGAGGAAGAGGGGATCCTAGAAGATAACGTCTCTCGAGATTACTGTTTCAAAGTAATCAGTGATTTGGCATATTTTTTTGTACAGGTTTTGTGTTTATGTCAGTTTTTAATAAACATAAATATGGGACAAAAAAAAAGTTGCCAAACAAGCAACTTAACTGAGTCTTGGGGCCAGGATTTTTACAGAGTGGAAGGGGGTCAGTCTTTGTCTTAGCTTGTACCAGTTGCCCTAACAAAATACCATAAACTGAGTGGCTTATTGTCTTTCAGTCCATTTTATGTTATTATAACAGAGTACCTGAGGCTAGGTGATTTATAAAGAGTGGCTAAGCTTCTGGTGACAGCCTCGTGCTGCATCAAGACATGATGAAGTGGGAAGGTGAGCAGATGTGTGTGAAAAAGAGAGACCAATTAACAGGAGGAAATTTACTTTATAAAAACTTGTTTTCAGCTGGGCATGGTGGCTTATGCTTGTAATCCTAGTATTTTGGGAACCTGAGGCGAGAGGATTGCCTGAACCCAGGAGTTCAAGATCAGCCTGGACAACATGGAGAGATCTTGTCTCTACAATAAATCAAAACATTAGCCCTGTGTGGTGGCACATGCCTGTAATCCCAGCTACTGAGGTGGAAGGATAGCCTGAGTTCAGCAGATCCGGGCTGTGGTAACCATGATCATGCCACTGCACTCCAGCCCAGGTGACAGTGAGACTCTGACTCAAAAAAATAAATGCATAGGGGCTCATTTGGCTCAGCCTGTAATCCCATGCTTTGGGAGGCCAAGGTGAGTGAATTGCCCAAGCCTGCGGGTTCAAGACCCGCCTGGGCAACTTGGCGAGACCTCATCTCTACAATAAATCAAAAAAAATGAGCCGGGCATGGTAGCACACACCTATAGTTCCAACAGCTTGGAAGGCTGAGGTGGAAGGATCACTGGAGCCCAGCAGGTCGAGGCTGCAATGGCCTGGAGTGGCCACTGAACTCCAGTCTGGGCAACTGAGTGAGACTCCAACTCAAAATAAATAAATAAATAAATAAAAAATAAATGAATAAACAAACTAGTTTTTAAGGAAACGAATCCATTCCAGAGAGAGTGTGCACTCACTACTCTGTTATTTCAAAGATTAATAGGCATTGCTCTATTCATGAGTTTTCTTCCCCCATGACCCAAACACCACCCACTAGCCACTCCTCCAACACTGCTTCACTGGCAATTAAACTTCAACATGAGTTTCGGTGTGGACAAACTATATCCAAACCAAAGCACAATAGTTCAGGAAGTTAGGAAGTCCAAGATCAGGGTACTAGCAGACTCAGTGTGTGGAGTGGGCCCATTTCCTGGTCCATAGACAACAACTTCTCACTCTAACCTGATGGCAGAATGGGCAAGAATGCTGTCTGGGGTTTCTTTTATAAGAGCCCTAATCCCATTCATGAGGGCTCCACCAGCATGACCAAATCATCTCTCAAAGGCCCTACATTCAGATAATATTATATTAGGAGTTAGGTTTCTGCATATGAGTTTTAAGGAGACACAAACATTTCGTCTACAGCAGTCATGTAGGCCTGCAGCAGCACAGGACTGAGCTCAGCTATTCAGACCCCACCAGCCTCAAGCAAAATCAGGAGTAAGCACTAGTGAATTTTCAAAAGGCAAATCTAAACTCTGATGATTAGTTGCAGCGTATTAAGAGGTAAAAAATTAGAGATGACTCCTGTTTCAACTTTTAATTTCTGTCTAAAGTACCAAAGCCACATGACTAGAGTACTGTGTATAAATAACATTTTTCATTCTAATAAAAATACTTCTATTTGAATTTTTAGTGTATGACTAAATTATTTTCCTCCATTTGGCACAAAATTCACATTATACTGAGAACCATTATCCCTAGTGGGAAAAGAGGTTTTCTTGCCCAGAATTAAGCTGATTGCCAAATTACCATTTGTGCTGACAATGTTTAAGTGCCATAGCTTTTGTTTCTAAGTTACTCTTGCTCCCTGATGAATGATGATTTAGTTTGTGGAACGGCTTAACGCACCAAGTTTTAAAGCCTGGTTGTAACTTTTAGTTCAAGGTGTCTGACCTTTTATCCACATTTAAATATCTGAAAAACACTTGGAAACCTCAACTGAAAGATCAAACACAATTCTGTCACCAAGGTTCCTGACCTTTCTACATTTCTGAGAAAAGGAATTAAGGCTTCAGGCTTTCTTAATACACAGTTGAAGCCAAGTTCATTGATTGAGAGCTTTCTGTTTTGCATTTGTCTCCTCGGCTTCAGCTAACGTCAGTGTGAAATCTGTGGCTCTCCATTCGTTACTTGCTCCTTCTTCCTGCAACCTCTATAAAGTTCAAGGGACTTTCAGTAGAGTGAGTAAAAAAAATACAGGTCTAGAAAAAAATACAAGTTTAGGTTTGAGCATGTATTACCAACATGGCTAGGATCTTAAACTAAAGAGCTAAAACAATAATCCTAATACTAGCTAGGAGACGGCTTCCTCAAATTTGGATGGAACTCACTCTTGTCTTCATTTTAGTAAGACTCAACATGTCTTATTTATCCATTTAGTCATTCCATGATTGCTTATTGAGACCTACTGTGTGCCAAGTACTTGGTATCATCAGTGAACAAAACCAAGACTTTCACTTATCAAGTAGAGTAGCAATAGAAAAACAACAAGCAATTTGTATACCTCACCCTGAGCTGTACCCCCACATATTTAAAATACAAAATTTAAAATAAGAAAGAAAAATGACAAGCCTAACAAATCTCTAGTATGCGAGGAGGTAATTAGCATCCGAGGAAAAGGAAACATACAGCAGAGAAGGGAGGAATAAAGAGAGTGGTTGGAGGAGTGTTGTATTAAATATGGAGTCAAGCAGACCTCATGGAGAAGGTGAGATCAGGGGCATTAACCTGAAGGATGTGAGGGAAATAGTCAGAAAGATATGCAGGGAAAGGGCATTCCAGGCAGAGTAATCAGCAAGAGCAAAGACTTTACTGTAGGTTGTAGCCTAGAATGTTCTAGAAATAGTAAAGGGGCCAGTATGAGTGGAGTGGAGCAGGCCAGGAGGATGCAGATCAGCAGGGCTTTGTGCAGAATTGTAAGGATACTAGATTTATTGTTTGTTTGATTTGGTTGTGTTTTTAATGATTTTTTTTTTATTTATCAGAGGATATATAGGCTATAGCAAACATAGGCATGTATAGGTATTCAGACATACCTGTTGACAAGTTCAAGATTCCATTTAATCTGACTATAACAATGTAATTTTTTTTCATCCCTAAATGAATGTTCTGCCAGGTAAGCACATGTTTTCACCATCCCCTCAAGACATTCCTATCTCCTTCCACTTCTATGCCCTTGCACATTCCTCTTGCACTGCAGTGCATACCTTTTTCCTGGTAACAAAATCATCTCCTTTGCTAAGAACTTCCTAGGCTCATCTGTATTTGATGATGTTTTCCTCAACTTCACTTACCCATTTTTTTTTTCATTTACTCAGTGCCTCACATTTTATCACTTAAGTGTTTGCTGTCTTGTGTCATTTTGTTATTACATCACACATGTTTCTCTTATAGCGTATGTGTTCCCTGAAGTCCAAGATCATCTATACTAACTAGGATTTGCAGAGTGTTTATGTCCTTCAGGCACTGGTTATACAGAGATAAGTAAGATTCTATTCCTATCCCACAGAAACAATCTGGAGAGAGAATGACTAGCAAATCAATAATGATGATACTATGCCACCAATGTACAGCTATGATTCTGATAGTGACAGTACCCTGAACAGAGAGGAAACGAAGAGCCAATATGTATTCATGCCAGTTACCGAGCATATTCCCACACGTTATTTCATATCATCCCTACAATAGTCAGATACAATAGGCAGATAGAAGTTGCAAACCTCATTTTAAAAGATGAGAAAATTGAGATCCAGAGAGGAAAAGTGACTTGTCTATGATTACTCAGGCAGATATGGTCCATCCTGGGACAGGAACTAGGTAGGTCTTTGAGTTTTGTTTAACTACACAACTTTTTCATTTTCCTATTATCCTTTACCAGTCTGAAGAACACAGCAACTAAAAACTATGTTTTACACCAGCCAAATAAAAGTGATTTTTTTGTTTTTATGTTACCTTTCAAATATCAGAGGATACCCGTAGTGAACATACTTTTCTTTATTTTATAAACTTCAGTCTTGTCTCTCCTCAGACTTTGATTTTTTTAAAAAATCTAGTTGTAGTCATATTTTTCTCTTACAGTCCCTATTATATGTTTATTTAAAGATCAATTGTGAAACAAAAATATCAAGTTTGAGTTCTAACTCTGCCATCCATTTATTATAAATTATTTAATTTAGTAGTTTTAGGTCACTTCTTTTGTGAAGTAGAGATAACAATATGAGGATTCTAGCAGAATTAATTAATATGTTTTAAAATCTGATATTATGTAATTTAAAAATATTATTTTAGTGACCATAACTATGGAATTTTTTTTTTGCACACATAGAAAAAGGTATAGAATACATTCATAAGACGATTAGATGACTTCTCAAATAACTATTATGGAAATAAATGAAGACCATCTAAATGAAAACAAAGGCTATTTGCTCAGAGCTTGCAATGCAAGCTGTAATGCAGCAAAGGAATCAGCCAGCATCACTTGCACTTAGGCAAAGACTCAAAGGCATGCAGAGGAGTGGGAAACCTTTATAGTAGAAAAAAAAAGAAAGAACCTTCAGGTATGTTGTGATTGGAGGCTGTTGGCATGGGGAAACTGTAGGTGAAGTAACTAGAAGTGGGACATCCTCTGTGATTGGTGAAAGGAACATATGTGACTTTCTCTGGTTGGTCCTAAGTTGGCAGCAGAAGTAAAAACTGGGAATCTGTCAGTTATCAATCAAATTCTGGCCATTTTGGACCAATTGTTCCAGAGATTATTGCTTGGATTACAGGATCAATTGCCAGAGACGGTGATCTCACTTCCTACAAGTCTGCTTCCTGGGCTGGTTACTATAAATAAAGGGTTGGTTTCCTGGGCTGGTGGCTGCAGATTGTGAGACAGAGTTCTATCTTCATGCATGAGCTGGCCTTTGCTTGTTTATATATATAGTGTCTCACTGCAGATATCAATAGTTGATTTAGCAGGTCTATATAATTTACAAAACTTTATGTGTGCTTTAGTGTATTATTTTTAATTTAGTTCTAGAATTATCTAGAGTATATGTGCTGATGTTCTAAGCATTAACCATATTAAAATTGACATATTAATCATTTGAATGTTTCTCTTGTCAAAACTTTTAGATAAATATTTCAAATATAACCTAAAATTTTTATCTTGATTCATTGGATGATATATATTGGATGGCAAAATCATTGTTGAATTCTAAAAGTAAATTCACATTGCTAATTATCCCTCCAAAAACGTCAGACTGACCATCTATGGTTCTACATTTTTCAAAGGCTTATAGTAAATAAAATATTATAATTGAAACAAGGAGCTACACATGAAACAATAGGGAACATCTGGAAATTGAAATAACTGCTAAAATTCATCATGACAAAAAGTAGAGCAGCCAACGTAGAAAGAGTAACTCAGGTAGTTGCAGAGTCATAAGACTACTGTCAACATTGTGGCTTCAGTAACTCTTTCTCTTAGTCACTTCACATTAAGGAAGCCAGAAAGACAGAGTGGTCATTTGATTTTTGCCTGCCTGGATAATTTCTGATTAGTGATGCACCCCTCCCCACCATTATTTCTCATTGTCAGGGGTGGAAAGAGGTTGTCTACTAGCCTTGGGGGTAGACCCAGTCTAAACCAATCCATACATCAAATTTCAAGATCACAATAATTGGTTCAAATAAACGCATGACCTAAACTGGTCCAAACAAAGCAAATTTAGAACTCTGAATGAGAATGCTGGGACAAGTACTCTTGCACTTTCCTGCTAGGCATGAGCCAGGAAGATTGTAACCAGTTGGCAGCCATCTTGCTTACACCAGAAGAGTATGAATGTGAGAATAAGATCAACAGAAACTAAAGCACTGACCAGCAGTAATGAGAGAGAAACTAGAGAGCAATTGATGACATCATTTGAATCTGAATATTTTCTATTCATATCTTTATATTCTTTTCTTAATTATAAAATAAGCACAGTAAAGCATAAAGACAATATAAACAAGGCTAAAGGAGCAAATAATCTCATCACCCATAATCCTATCATCCAAAGGTGACCAAGATAGCATTTCAGAGGGCAGAATTTTAATAGGCAGGGGCAACTGGATGAAAACACTCTTATAGCTGGAAAAAGAGGGCCATGCATCAGGAGTGAACTGGAAGAGTGGCACCATATTATACTTATTATCAATAATAACAGACAGAAATTACCATGGAAGATGAAACAATTTATTAGCAAAAGCCTTGTGACAAAGACGGTTATATATTTAAGGAGCAGCTATCACCACAGACCAAAAGATAGGGTTTGGCTACAGACAACATAAGAAATATGGCAGGTCTAGCCTAGGTTTGACTAGACAAAGTCATGCAAGAAATCTCATTGTCAATGCAAAACTGCAAAGTTGATAACTAAAGATGAAGCAAAGGTCATTGCTCTGAAGGAGACTAACCTCAGGAAGCTTCCCTTCAAGAAATGTGCTTCTCAGTCTACAAAAGGAAGTGAAATAATCAGCCATGTACTTAGTGTGATTTCAGGACTACAAGTTTTCATTTGATCAGAAAAGTGCTTTCACTTTGGGCATTTTATGTACCCTCCCACTGAAAGCAAAAGCTCCCACCCCAGAGAAATGGTAGTGAGTTAGAGAACAAAGCCTGGTGAATTAGTTCTAAAGATATCTATACATATTTTAACATCTAAAAGAAATGAAATGTGACAGAGGCAGTGTTACATAAATGAGCCAGAGACAGTTCTGGTGTATTAGCCTAAAATGGTCCCAACATTATTTACTTCCTCATAGAAGGCTGGAACCATTAGCCAAAAGCCGATCGATGCGGAACTCAAATTCTCTACACAACTCATTGCTTTAAATATAGTCCAAATAAACATATTTTTAGCCATTCAGAACCTACCTACTTAAATACCTCATGAAACTGCACCCAACATCTGCTAACCATAGATAAGACAAAATCTGTACAATAAAAAAAATGCCAAAACTCTGTTGCCTTGTAAAGTTCTCTGACCTAGAAACTCCCCACCTTTCTGCTGAACAAAATCACCTAAACATATAAGCCCCCTCCCTGATTTCCTTCTTCCCTGGGAATCCCCTTGCTCTGTTTCTCTTTTTGGTGGTGGCCTCATGCTGCTATCTCTGGAAGGTTTCTTGCTGGGAGGGACTTCCCCTCTCCTGCATCCCTAAGCACTACCCAGTAAAACTTATTCTGTGTTACTATCTCTCATGATCCTTTATCTTCCTTGTTCAACCCCAAAATCTCTGAACTTAGCAGAGCCACCAGAGACCAGACTTTCTTAATGCATTTGTACCATCTTATACAGAAGAAATGTGTTCTCAAAATCTCATTAATAAAACAAATTTCAGCTGGGTGTGGTGGCTCATACCTGTAATCCCAACATTTTGGGAGCCTGAGGCAAGAGAATTGCCTGAACTCAGAAATTTGAGACCAGCCTGGGCAACATGGTGAGACCTTGTCTCTGCATTAAATTTAAAAAATTAGCCAGGCATGGTGTTGCTCACCTGTAGTCCCAGCTACTTGGAAGGCTGAGGCAGAAGGATTGCCTGAGCCCAGCTGCTCGAGACTGTGGTGATCATGATTGTGCCACTGCACTCCAGCCTGGGCAACAGAGTGAGACTCTGACTCTATAATAATAATAGTAGTAATAATACAAATTTCTTTGTATATTAATATACTGTTCATCCAAGTTCTGAAATGACTGAGAGATAAAGGAGTCAAGGGGATGGTGATCACATTTCTGATTTAACCACTGAAGACAATGTCACTTGCATATGACAACAATGGGCTTCCTAATGCTGCACCCAGAATTTGGCACATTTATTCACTCAGTCTCAGGAGGAGCTAGAGATCCTACCCTCCTACTCCAGAGGCAGATCAGAGTTCATGCTTCCTCTAGGCAGATGGACCCCAAAGTGATAAAGAAAGGGGTTCATTATTTTCCCAAATGCACAGGGCTGGGCAACTACTGAGTGATGTAAAGATAGAGGTCAGAGTTCCCAAATGGAAGGAGACAGCAGCACTGGGAATAAACATTCTCTTCTAATAATCATACTCTCTTTGGTGATTTCAACTTATCATAATAGTGGAAATATATGTATGGAGAAAGTTGAGATCCAAGATGATATAATTTTACTTAAGAACCACTAAACTTTTACAATCATACATGCAAAGGAGAGATGTTATTATTCTTCTATGTATATTCAAGTGTTCAGATTATCTCGGCAAAGACTACTACATTTATTTTTATGTTTTTGAATGATAATATACAAGCCTAAAAATACGTCCGCTTAATGGATTGAAGCACAATGGAATAACAGATCCTTCTTCTCTATAAATGTTTTATATTGTCAGGCAGGGTGTGGTGGCTCACGCCTGTAATCTCAGTACTTTGGGAGACCGAGGCAGAAGAATTGCTTGAGGCCTGGAGTTTGAGACCAGCCTGGGCAACTGAACAAGACCCTATGGAAAAAAAATTTTAAAAGAAAAAGAATTAGCCAGGTTGTGGTGGCATGTACCTGTACTGAGGAGGCTGAGGCAGAAGGATCACTTCAGTCCAGAAGTTTGAGGCACCAGTGAGCTATGATTATGCCACCACACTCCAGACTGGGCAACAGATTGAGACCTTATCTCTAAAAAAAATAAAAAATAAAAAATAAATTATATATATATATATATATATTTTTTTTTTTTTTGAGTTGGAGTCTCACTCTGTCACCCAGGCTGGAGTGCAGTGGCCGCTCCCGGCCACCACAGCCTCGACCTGCTGGGCTCCAGCGATCCTTCCGCCTCAGCCTTCCAAGTAGCTGGAACTACAGGCGCGCACTACCACGCCCGGCTAATTTTTTTGATTTATTGTAGAGATGAGGTCTCGCTTGCCCAGGCGGGTCTCGAACCCGCGGGCTCAGGCAATCCACTCACCTCAGCCTCCCAAAGGTGCGGGATTACAGGCTGAGCCACCAAGCCCGGCAAACATGCTAACTTTAAAAAAAAAAAAAAAGTTATTTTAAAAGAGATAAGCCTTAAAAAAAAAAAAAAACAAATTGAAGGACATTGTGGCCTTCAGCTATTACACTGTTACAATTAGTGAGAATATTCTGCAAGAGCTATTTTGGTTAATTGCTCAGAAAAAGACAGACCAGCTTATTTTGATTCAACTGACAGTCTGAATGGCTCCATGGTGGACAACTCCTCTTCCTTCCTGATACTGCCTATGATACTTTGAAGTCATAAATCTACAGTTTGCCATAGGGTACAATGATTAAAGTCACATTTTAAATATGCTGCAAAATTTTTGTGCTTCCCACTCCATCTTCTGATAGTGGAAGTCTGAGTTGTCTAACAGAAGTTTGCATTTAAAATCTTAACCAAGTAGCGTCCTTGCTGCTAACCCAAGGCTTTGGGGCATCGTCTTTCACAAAGGTACAGAGAGCTGACCAAACAAATGAAGGTTTCCAGGGGTCACAGAGCACACAAACGGAGAGTGCTTACCTACAGCACACTTCAAAGGGATCCACCCATATGGTCATCTCTTTTGGAAGTCCCAGGTGAGAAAAATCCACATTACTTTCAGCACATGCCCTTTCGAGAATGGGATCTGTAGTCTGATTCGCGTTTATCCGGATACATCTTTTAAAAAGGGGAGGAGGGGAAGATGGAGACAGGATGACAGGTACTTTAGCACACCGTTCCAAAACACACAGCTCCCACCTCACCCCTACCTTCTCCCCATTCTCCTCCACGCTTTGCTGCTACAAGTAAGAGTAAGACATTGCCAATTTTGGGTGTGTGTTGCATCACTGAGTCACATAATCAGTTCGCCAGATATTCACCTCTTAGCTTCACGGCAAACACAAGTTAGAAATTGCTGAATCACCTCACATTAAAGGGGTTTGCTCTAACGTTCTCAAGTACACTGTCATCTTCCATGTCTCCTTCTTTCAAGTCCACGTTCAAACAAACGAGTATGAGCCCATAAAACTTTCATTACTTATAGACAGACAACAACATCATTGCAGTTTCCTAACGGACGGTTACTGCTTCTTGGTGACTTTCTTTGCGCTCACCTGAAGGCTTGTCCTTTAGAAGGGCAATCAGAGTGCCAATGACTCCTGTATGTTTCAAACAAGATTGTCATCAGCTTTTCTGCAAAGTCTTCTATTTGCTGTTTGCTCAGTTTATCATGCTTTTTCACCAATCTTGTGACAAAGAAAACTGTTGTTGCTATTTCATCTCTCATGATTCAAGAAAAACATATAAGGGGGTCTGAAATCATTAAAAGGAAACAAGAAGAAATTACACAGAAATAAGGGTTTTACTTATTATATTTAGTTGTCACTGGGAAATTTTATATATTTTAATTTTAAAACAAATCATTTGCTATGAAGAAGTCCTTAATGAACTCAAAAAACCCATCAACACCATCAATCCACAAGACCGCCAAGAACACCGATTCCTCAACCAGCCCATTTTAGATTTTTCAAGGGAAAAAAAATATTTTTAAAGCTATAAAACTCTTGAGAGATAAATAAGACAACATTATGCAACTTTAGTAAAAAAAAATAAATCTCAATAAGGGCAGTAATTTCACCAAGCAACACTTTTTGAAAACATTTTTACAAAGAGCAAAACATTTCAGAAGACAGTACTTCTAAAATGTGGCTCTCAAGTTGCACACTTGAAGTTAAGATTAATCAAACATATACTTGCCAGCAAAAAGCTCATTAACCCCCTCAAAAAGCAGGTCAGAGGTAGAAGACTAACCGTACTACACTGTTTAACAGCTCTCACCACTTCTACTTGTAAGTTTTAGGCTGAAGTTTATATCAGCCTGAGTCCTAAGTCCTGATGACTTTCACCTTACACAGGTGCTGTCCGTTAGGATAATTATACAGCTTTTTCCAGGTCTTCATCAGATTGCCCCTTGGCTAAGTAGAATGGGATCTTTATTTAAAGTGTTTAAAGATTTTCAAGTTGGATTGATAGCTTCTGCTTTGCTATTAAAATCTTATCTTTTATGACACAGAATGAGAAAAGCCTTCACCTTCCACATCTTAATAGCCTATAAAATGTGTTAAGACAATTTATTTTAAACAGTCCTTATGTTGACTACACATATTTTTTTTTACTAAAATATTTATTTATAGAATTCATGAAAGAGACCTGAGCTTATCTAGTCTCACTGATTCTCAAAGGGTGAGTCAGTGACCACCTACTTTGAACTCTCTGGGTTGCTTGTTAAAAAACACAGATTCTTGGACCTCATCCCAGATCTGCTGAAGCACTTCCTCTGAAGGCAAGGCCTGAGGGTCAGTATTTAACAAGTTCCCCCCCAGGTGATTCTCATACCCACTAAAATTTAAGAATTACCACCTGGCATATATAAATCTCTAACAACCTCGATTAGTGGTCATTCCGTTTCCTCACCTATGAAAAAGAATTCACTCTCTTAGAAGGAAGCCTATTTCATTTCTTAAAGCTCCAAATACCAGTCAGTCCTTCCTTCTTAGATGGAGCCAAATCCACCTCTTTGATTTTCTCTATATGCAGCTTACTCTTTCCCTCTGAAACTATACAGACTGCATCTAACCCTCCACCACATGGTGAAGCTTCAAATACCAGCTATTCAGCCTCCCCTGAGCTCTCTCTTTGTGAAAATCAGTGCAGAGATTTCTCTAAGAACCAAAAGTAGATCTACCATTTGGCCCAGCAATCCCACTACTAGGTATCCACCTCAAAGGAACAGAGATCATTATACAAAAAAGACACCTTCCCTTATCACTATGGCCACCTTGGAAGTACTCCCCTTGGGAAGTTATGCACCAATGCCAGCGCCTAGTCCACCCATCAAACCAATTTTGGAACTCTTTTTCTGGAATGGCCATCAGAGGTTGAAAATGTCTGACAATTAAGTCTGCAAAATTACCACTGTGCCCTTAAACGTTGGCAGCATTGTACAAATAACTGTATTGGAGCACCCTCCCTACTCACCTGATCTGGCTTCCAATGACTTTTTTCTTTACTTGGAGATAAAGGAAATAATTGAAAGGAAGACATTTGATGACATTCAGGACATCAAAGGTAATATGACAACATCTCTGATGTATGTGTGTATATATACATACATACCATGGAATACCTTTCAGTCATAAAAAAGAATAAAATGTCTTTTGTGGCAACTTGGGTGGAATTGGAGAATACCATTCTAAGTGAAGTAACGCAGGAGCGGAAAACCAAACATCCCATGTTCTCACTTATAAGTGGGAGCTAAACTAAGGAACTGCAAAGACATAGAGAACGACATCATGGGCATTGAAGACTCAGAAGGGGAAGGATAGAGGTAGAGATGAAAAATGTGCACAGGTGAGAGTGGAGGGTACACTTAAAGCCCAGACTTCAGGGCAACCTCTACGGGTCTCCTCCCACTGTGGGAGCTTTTCTGTCCTCTCAATAAATTCTGCTTTCAAAAAAAAAGCCCAGACTTCTTCACCACGACACAATGTGTTTATGCAACCGAAGTCGTTTGTACTCCCTAAAGCCATTGAAATAATAATTTTTTTAAAAGACCGGTGTGAAACTGTCACCTCCCTTGCTCTGAATATTGGCTTCCAGGACGCAGCCTCAGGTGGTATCCCTTGTTGGTAGTGGCATCACACCACTGCCCCACACGGAACTAAGAAGTAAATACTCTTTTTGACTAATGTTATCATTTTCTTTCCCGCACAGTATAATGTCTAAGGATATGGGCTTTAGGGTCAGACAGACTACCTGTGTAACCTTAGGTAACTTAATTTCCTATCTGTGAAGGGAGGTACAACCTCACAGGGTTGTTATCAAGATTCCAATAGATAACGTATTAAAGATCTTTGGTCTTGATCCTACAGCAGGGCAGTACAGCAGAGTAATTAAGAAATCAGCTATGAAATCAACATTGTGGAATTGAATCCTAGTCCTGTAGCTTACTAGAAACTTGAGTTTCCCAACCGCTCTAATCGTCAAGATCCGCATCTGTAAAAGGGGGTTAAGAAATGGACCTACTAATCCTTTAGAATTAAACTGCTGACTTTGGATGCTAGTCCAATTCACAATGTAACTTTAGCAAATTATTTAACTTCTCTATGCCTCAATTTCCTCCTCTATAAAAAGAAGATAACCGTGCCCACCTTTTAGGGTTGTTATGAGATTTAAATGTAAAATCCTAGAATAGCACCGGGTACTCGGTAAGTGCTCTCTAAGTAAATTAGGGTAATGCAAATACCTTGATGTTGCTATTACTACCAGTCATACCACTGTTACTGTTTTACAGAATTCTTGTCAAGATTAAATCATAAAATTATATGAAGCACTTAACAAGAGCGCCTGGCATAAAATAAATGCTCAAGAAGTGGCCTTTCTTATTAATAAACGTAAGAATATCCTCCTCACTCTCCCCTTCCTCTTCCTCTTTTTCTTTCTCTTCTCTCTCTTTCCCCTCCTCCACCTGGAACTCCAGACAGGAGTTTTACAATCTCTTCTCTGGGTTTTATGGAGACTTCCTTTATGCTCTGTGTTGGTCTCTTAAAGCCCTCTGTCAACCTTAAAAGTGCACAGGAAAGGGTAATAGGAATTCATATGTATAATTTCATTATAAGTCATTTCTAATCCTGTATGAATTCAGTGGAGTATAAAACACCTATATATTGCAGTTATACGTATCTTACTTCATTGTGTTAAATTTAGATCATCACTACAGAGAACTTAGATTATTTGTGACCCTGATTTTGTTATCTGGTGAATTATCTTTTTTGACATCAGCTCCTGGGATGCTGGGGTGGTATAACTGTTAAAACTTCTACAGCGATGAACTAAGATGAAATACAGGTATTAGGGAGGGAGTGAACTGGCTATTTATGTGACCCTTGAGAGGTATGAGAAATGTTAAGTATAAGGATACAAAAGTTGGTTAAGGGACACAAAAAGACAGAAGTCAGTTCTAGTATTCAATAGTACGGTAGTGAAATTATAGTTAACAATAATTTAATATTTATTTCAAAGTAACTAGAAGACAAGCTTTGTAGTTTCCCAAAACAAAGAAAAATGTTTGAGGTGATGGATAGCCCAGTTACTCTGATGAGCATGACACACTGTATACAATATCAAAACATCACATGTACCCTGAGAACGTGTATAACTCTATCAGTGTTTTAGAAACTTTTTAAAGGACCAGTAAAATGGATGGCTGAGCATCTTGATATCCAAGAATGGTAACAATTTAAGATTGAATTAAGGATGGTTCAATTCAACTCAGTAAATATCTAAACACTTACCCATGCCTAAAACATATAAAAATAAGACAAAGGTGAATTTAGGACCTTAACGATCTTCGAGTGCCACAGTAGCTCATTTATTTCATCTGTCCATGATATAGTTCTTATTCCCCTTCTTCAACGGTGGGAATTCCCAAGTTTCTGTCCCTTGGAATCACCTGAAGATCTTTTAAAAATCCTGACACTTTCTACCCCTCCCCCCAGACATTCTGACTCAATTGGTATGAAGTGTAACCAGGGCAATAGAATTTTTTAAAACTCCCCCTAGTGATTCTATGTACAGCAAAAGTGGACGTCGTGAAGGCAGATATCTCCTAGCCACCAAGGAGACTTTAAATGTATTTTACATTTTTGATTGCCTAACAATGCCTTAAGCTTAAAAAAGATTCTTAGGACAAATTCTGCATCATTTATTCTCATCTTTTCTAGCCATTTGCTGGGGTAACTTTCACAAAGATTGTTTCTTAAATGCATGTTAGAAGGAACAAAACTGAAAATCAGGACAACTCCCTGGAAATTGCTGAAATGAAATTTGCTTCTGCACTAAAGGCAACATATGCATTAGCAAATACAAATTTTTTTTTCTTTTCAAATGGTTAGTGTTTGCACTTACAATAGCAAAATGGTGCCAGGTATTTAATAATTCTTTCATGACCTTACCTTTCCGGATGACATACTGTTCTCTGCACTTTGAGTTGGTGAGGCACATTAACTGATGAGGTTTTGAACCCTCTCCTAGTACGATTTCTGCAACAGGCCCAGGCAGGCCTTGGAAGTTATGAATAGAACAGCAGATAACAATGTACTTAGATTTCAGGAAAGAACAATCAAATAGAAACTAAACATGGGGACCAAAGGGAGGCCTAAACTTTACCTGTACGCTGACCACTTGTATATCTAAGTCTGAATTGTGCCCCACATCTTTAAAAAGAAAATGTGGCATGTTAAAAAAGAAACTAAACTTCATTCAAGATTCCCTTTGGTTACTTATTTATGATGACTTTAAACACCGTATTTAAATCACCTTTTTTACATGAATGACAACTATAACTTCTGTTTTAATTAGCATTCACTCTATTTACTAACCACCTACTGCACAGACTCCAAGTATTGTGAGGGGTAAAAAGAAAAAGAAAATTCAACTTTCCTTTCAAAAGGCTTATAATCTAGATATATGCACAAGTGACTGACTACTTGGATGCAGAGTTTGAGAAATGAGATGCTCAAATTTTAACTCCAGGTTTTAAAACTAGTAACCAAGAGACTGATGTTATCATTTAAAAAATTAAGAAGTTCAGTGGAAGAGCCAGTATACAATGAATTGTGGTTAATTCAGGCTAAATTATACAGCGTTTTCAATAGCAATTAAACAGCCAAGCTCGGTTTTCGTAGCAATATGTTTATTATCCATCTCAGGAATATTTGCATTTTATTTTATGTCATTTATTTGTTTGCTTATGCGGAGTCAGGGTCTCATGTTACCCAGGCTGAGGTGCAGTGGCATAATCACAGCTTACCACAGCATAAACCTCCTGGGTTCAAGAAATCCTCCTGCCTCAGCCTCCCAGGTAGCTAGGACTCCAAGCACATGCCACCACGGGTCTCACTTTGTTGCCCAGGCTGGTCTCAAACTCGTGGCCTCAAAGTGATCCTCCCACCTTGGCTTCCCAAAATGCTGGGATTACAGGCATGAGCCACCGTGTTTGGCCAGTAATGACCAAGTTTACAATCAGCCCTACTAGATTTTTTTTGCTTCTTTTCCTTAAAGTACAAGTTACATCCCAAGGCTCACCTACCCATTTGCAAATACATGTCATTGCTAATGAAGAGAAAAGTATAGCTGTTTTAGCAAAATTCCACTTCTGCCAGAAAGTGTATTTTTTTGATGACAGCAAGAGTGTAGCACCATTTTATGAACTATGAACTAATTCTATAATTTACACATAAACTCCTTCCTATTATAGTCAAACCACAGATTCATTAACTGTAGAAAAAAATTGCATATCCCAAAATGTTACTTAATAAAATTCTCTAGCCATGCAATATTGATTTGAACCCAAAAGAAATTAAGTTTGGTGTGGCCTAATCTTCTATATGAAGTTCTTTTACCGACAAACTAAATGAATAGTAAATTATACTATACGATGCTTCTTTTTGTAAAGCCACTTTGCACATGTTTTATTTGCCACAAGCTTTTGTCTTGTTGTATTTTCTATGTACATTACTGATGACTCACAGTGTAAGTGGCATTATTCAAAAGAGCATAAAAAAGTATATAGATATAACATATATAATAGTTCAAGTTAGAAACTAAGATAACCCACTAAAAATAATTCAGATTGTAAGAAAATGTTTGTATATCTAGTATTCTATGCTAATATAATAAATGTATATATGTATCAGTACTCGACACTATTATAATAAAATGCTGAATTCAAAATGTACTTGGAATGTTGAAGAATAATACTGTCTTATTAATAGAAGACACTAATTGTAGAGTGGCTATACTAGATGCAAAAGGAATTAGAGAAGAGAAAGAATCAAGATGAATCAAAGGCATCAGGGAAGAATTTACTCAGGAAATAGGATTCAAGTTCATGATTTCAACAAACTATGGATGAGCTAAGAGGGGGAAGGACAATATGAACCTTACTAAATGTAAGCAAGATGAAATCCTTGAGAGAGATTCTTTGGATGTGGAGGAAATAAAGATAACAAATGAGAGTTATATAGTTTTCTAAAATCTAAGTTCCCCATTTAAAAAAAAAGATGTAAGTGACAAATGAGGATAGGATAAATAAAAACAAGAATCGGTAGAGATAGGGTGATGTTTAAGAGAATGGCATAAAGTATTTTCATTTTGTAAATGAATTCATTAGTAGGATAATCAGTCCATTTTCTTTCAGTTTCGCAGAGTTACAGAGCACACCCTAGAGCTCTTAAGAACGAGTACGTTTTCTTCAACCGTGCAATGCAACTAGCTAGCTGCATTGAAACCCTACTTTTATAAACCTTGAAAATCTACAGAGGTTTTTTGTTTTTGTTTTGTTTTGTTTTGAGAGATGACAGAGGTGGGAAGTGGCCAGGAACGTTGATCTGTCTAGTAATAGCTAGGGAAGATCACAAATTCTTGATTGACTCAATGAATAAAACCCTGAACAAAAGCACTCAGGTAGAACCAGTTCACCCATCTGTGGCCCTATGGCTAATTTCACTGACCAAGCAGTACAACGTGGTGGCGCCAATGCAGTAGTGTCTCTCAAATTCACATGCATGCACAACCCTGTTTAAAACCACCTGGCTTTTGTGAGAGTCCACTCTTCTGCCTCTTCTTGTGGGCTAACCCTTCCCAAGACGTACTTCCTCCCACCACCCCCTGAAGAAGAGAGGGAGCCTCTCAGATTTGGTCCTGAGTCTTCTGCTTTCCTCAGTCTATTTTCTCTTCAAGAATAACACATGGCTGTCATCAACTGCTCTGGTGTGCTGGGTGTACCATAGCAGGAGCTAGGAGTCGATGAGGAATAAGCCAACATACCTCCCTTGGAGAGCTCACCTGTCCTTGTGACTTCTGCCATCACAGCTTCTGCTAAGGGTCTCTTTTCAGTTCTGGTCTCCTGCCAGAGTTCCAGCTCCACATATCTCACTCCACCACAATATTCTTCCGTTACCTAAAACCAAACATGCCTCGACCTAAAATCATGATTTTCCTCTGACTTAATTTGCCCCCTCAGGGCCTCTACTTGTCATCAAAATCTGGAAGTTAATCTCTCTCTTCACTCAAACCAGTCACCAAGTTCTGTGAAGTTTCCCTTCCAAAGTCTCTCTCATTCATCCCATATTTCACTTTATACCTACGCTTATTAAAATAATCTCTTAAATGGATTTCAGTCTCCTCTGTCTCTCCCTCTTCTAATCTATGCTACTTTACCAATCTTCATTTTAAAAAAAACACAGCATTCGGGGGCACACTCACCGCTCTTCCAATTAACCATGTATATTACAGTCTACATGAATTTACTTGTGTTTCTCCTTCACAAATTGCTCTTGCTACCAAAACATCCTCTCTTCATAATTTTTCTTCTAGACTCCGCCTGATCCCATCTTTTCCATATGGCCTACTCTCTGTCCCAAACTTTGGTGATTTTTCTTTCCCTTTTTTCTTTATAAATCCTGGCTACAATGAAGTTTACATTCATCATCAGGATTCCTGAAGCACTTTGTAATATAACCGTCTTGATACTAATATAACTATATATAATACAAATATAATACAACACAAACATGTATACTTAGTGTATTAATATACGAATACTAATATAATTATATATAATACAAATATAATATAACATAAACATTTTTTTTTTTTAGTTGGAGTCTCACTCTGTCACCCAGGCTGAAGTGCAGTGGCACACTCACGGCCACCCCTGCATTGACCTGCCGGGCTCCAGCAATCCTTCCGTTGTCTCAGCCTTCCAAGTAGCCAGAACTACAGGTGTGCGCTGCCACACCCGGCTAATTTTTTGATTTATTGTATAAATGAGGTCTCGCCAAGTTGCCCAGGCTGTTCTCAAACCTGTGGGCTCAGGCAATCCTCTCACCTCGGCCTTCCAAAGTGCTGGGATTACAGGCGTGAGCCACCGCACCTGGCCCATGTATACTAAACATATTAATATTAATGCATATATTAGCATTCTATACAAACACACTATGTTAATTAATTATCTATATATGCAAATTGTCTATCTCACCAACTAGACCACAAAAATTTCTAAAGGCTCCGTTCTCCAAAGATAGAAAATAATTTGTTTGCTCCTATTACTAATACCATAGTTAAGAGCTCCAGCAACTTTAATTATAAAGCCTATTTTGTTAGCTTGTTTGTGATTTACTTAAGGTTAAATGAATTTAACATTATATGCTGAAAGCAATAGTATAGATTAATCAATAAATATAAACAAGAAGCTAACTGAGAGTTCAGTGTTCTCTTACTAATGAAAGTACAACGAAATGCAACCAGAAATATGGAATTATGAAAACTGCTGGGCAACCCCCTTGGGTCCCTTCCCACTGTGGGAGCTTTTCTGTCCTCTTCATAAATCCTGCCTTCTCACTTTAAAAAAAAAGAAAAGAAAAAAGAAGAAAACTGCTGGCAGTTCATTTTAGCTCAAAAGGAAATCTCCTTCCATGAATAAAGTTATTGATTTTTCGTTATTCAAAGGCACTAATGCACTTCAACTTAGTCTTCCTTCAATGTATAAACTAGTTCTTAAGTATACTATCATGAATGTTAATAAGGTTATCTGACATTTACTGATCTATAAACCAAAATATAGCTTTCCTAAGAGAAAATATGCATTTTAAAACAGGTTTAAAAAGAGACTGCTCAAGTCCAGTAATTTTTAATCCGTCTGATTCTTCACTTCTTCCTCCTCTAACAACGTCATTCAAAGGCTGGGGAAGACAGGAAATGTTCAGATGGTGTGTTTGTGTGGATGGAAGGCTGGGCAAATGCTGTCTCTACCTTTTGTAACTTTCAGCTCCCATCGGTCTGGTCTTGTATCTAGGAGTGGTAAATTAAGCCAATATAAATTTGCCAGAACTAAAGAAAAAGGTATTCGTTTTCTATACTCTTCTTGATTTCTTCACCAACCTCACCTTCTCTCCTTAGAGCTCCTTCTCCATCTCCCTAATGACCAAAAGGCCAGAAATCAGAAACGGTAAACTATTCTCCTGAAGGATGCCTTCCTGGCGCTGTCTAAAACAAACGCAATCTTCTGTTTGGGCATTTAATACACCACAAGCATTCTTACTTAGATTAAATCATAGGTCTCCCTGGTCTCCAGGCATGCCTAGACATGAACCATGAAGGGAATGAGATCCTTGGAGTTTCTCTAGTAACTGCAGGCCAAATCAACAGCAACCCTAAGAACAAGCATTCTTTTTTTTTTTTCCCCAAACAAAACTAGTCCACACGCGTGTTTTGTCGTTATTTAACTTTTTGAGTTGTATTACATACAAAATTTAAAAAAATTATTTTGCATCTAAAAAAATATTTTAGCAGGCAATGCATCTTGATGACTTTTATAAATGAGTTTTATTTTTTATTACTTTTGAAGAAAAGGTTTTAATAATCAAATTTTCAAGGCATCTAACTCAACCATTGCCTTGGATGGCAGCAATCCAGCTCAGGTAAGAAATTTAAGATACAACTAATAATCATAAAACACCAACTTGGAAAAAGTATCAAGTACTATATTGGGTAAAAATGACTAGCAATTTAAAAGAAAAGAATTGTTTTTATAACTATGTCCTAACCAAGATTTATAAGTCTGCATATTGTTAATAGAACGAAGGACTCCTGGTTTTAATAGATGTATATTTAAGTGTGTGTCACTTATGTAACGTGTGCTATAGTACTGTGCCTCTCCCAAAAGGTGAATACAAAATAGTTTGTTGTAAATGCCATGTCTTTTACAGTTAACATTCTCTTCACCATACATTTTATACTTCATTTTGGTGTTTACAGAACAAACTATGCATCTTGCTTAAAAAAATGTGCAGTCTTCCATATGCAAAGATAATGCTATAACTTATTCAAACGTCTTTAAGGAGTTCTTTTATTGTTTTAACAGTCTGAGTTTGGAATTTGTGTTGAATGATCCAGATTACCTGACCCTATTCACATTACTAGTGGCATCTGTGAGACCATTTGCTCGTTCGGGGGACCCAGTCTATATAGCTGGGATGTTTTTTCTGTAGAAAATAATTTAGAACTAAGCCTCTGGTGTCAATGATGAGCGCTCTATAGCAGATGCACAAAGACCATAGTCTAGGAGGCAGCTACTTCTAGCTGAGTTCCACGAGATGAGGACAGAAAATATTGCTTATCCTCTCCTGATTCATTCATTAAAGGAAAAGAGGGGAAGGAGGAATTCAAGCAGAGAATTTTTAGTAAAGATCCCCTTTGCCCAATCTATCCCAAACACACACAAACCCATCTACATCATTAGGTGGGGAGTTGTGAAAATAGGAAAATATAACTGTCACAAGAAACTTTTTCTGGCCTTCACAGCCATCACCCTGAATATCCAAATTTACTCTGACATCAAGAATCTGCTTAAGTCTCTCCTCCTCCGTGAACCTTCTCTGACCGACTACAGCTCTCACTGATGGCCCTCTTCTTTTTCTGGCGGTAAAATCTGCCTAGCTTAGCAATTTTTTATATACCGTCTTGAACGGTAAATCATGTGTGTCCACTTTGTGGCACTACCTAGATCGTAGATATAGGAGACAGAACGAATGGCCTTAGGTTCTGAACATGTAGCAGGTATTTAAATACATATGTGCTGGAAGTAAGAATGGCTTGACTGACCTTGAGAGTACAAAACAGTAGCTTTGATCTCAAGGGGACCACACTGTGGTCTAGCTAACCAGCTGGCTCATTGTCTGGCCTGAAGACCCAGCCTCCACCTCTTTGCAAGGCCCTCTAAGAGGTGCAAGGCCCTCTAAGAGGCAGGGTGCAGATGGGACTCCCAAAGGCAGTTCTCCTGCATGTCAGAGCCTACCCAGGCCTGCCTCCATCTGGAAAATTCAAGCCCACAATTTGAGATAGATGAGAAGCTGTTTTCCCAGGGTGGAATGGGCATGAAGATGGGGTGGGCTCGTGAGCTTCTTGAGGGAAGAGGGGGGATGGGGAATGGGAGAAGCAGCTCTTTGCCTCTCCTACCTTATCAGGGAGAGAAAGTTCTCAAGCATCTGTGCCTCCATCTCCTAGGCCTCTCCCCTGGAGGCCCCACGGGGCTCCGCCCACAACCCCCCTCTGGCGGCTCCCTCCCCTCCCCCACCCCGCCCCTCCCCCTCCGCCCCAGCTCGCGCCCGCCCCGCCCCCTCGACCCACGGGGTTCCAAGGGCGGTTGGCCGGCCACGGCCACGGTCATTCGGCCGCTCGGAGCCGCGGGGCGCGCGGGCTTGAGAGAGCGGACTCCGGGTCCGGGCTGGGAACTGCGAGAAGTTCCCCGAGGCCGGCCGGACCGGGCGTGAGGGCAGTGGGAGCCGGGCCCGAGGAAGAGAAGGGGCAAGAAAGGGGGCCCGAGCGGGACGGCCCTGGGAGGTGCGGGCGGCTGCGGGGAAGGGAGGCCCGGCGCTCCCGGGGTCACCCGGGTCGGGGCGCGGCGCGGGGGGCCCAGGGTCGGCTCCCGCAGCGCCGCCCGCTGGCCGCGCTAAGCTCCGTGTGCGCGGCGAGGCCGGCGGGGACCGGAGCGGCGGTGCGGGCCGGGAGGCGTCCCGGGGGGGCGCCCGAGGCGACCCCTGGGCCCGCCGCTCGGGACCTCGCGTCGGCGCCGCGGACCGCCCGGGAGCTGCAGCCTCCGGCGCCCGGTGCTCGGTTTGTAGGCAGTGTCATTAGCTGATTGTACCGTGGTGCTTGCAATCACTAACTCCACTGCCATCAAAACATGGCACAGCATCACCCGCCGACCGCCCGGAGGAGGAGGAGGAGGAGGAGGAGGAGGAAGCCGGCTCGGCCGCCCCGCAGCCTTCGAGAGGAGGAAGCTGCGACCGAGGTGCTATGCGGTGCCTTGTCCCGCGCGGTCCAGCTCCGCGAGCACGTGGTCCACGTGCCAGTGAACCCGCGGAGGCTCTGGAGAGCTCAGTGGTTAGCGCCCTCCAGGAGTAAAAGCAAGAGGGAACTATCTGGAGCCAGGGACGCGAAATCCGTGGAGTGTAATGGCTTTCGTTTTAAGATGTAAAGACTGTGAAACTACTCGGAGAGGTCCCCCCATCCCCCATCCCCCACCCCACCCCCCACCCCCCCGCGTGACAGTTAATATAGTACTGTATGCTGTGATTCCTTGTGCCTGTTTTCATTATTTAGTCGGGTCTTCAAGGCAGCTACTAAATGGAGCCACGACGTAGCCCCAACCTGTCACACCGTGGGGGGTAGCCAACCTGAGACTGCATTTTGTTCTGTGAGTCTGGTTACTAGGCAGTGTAGTTAGCTGATTGCTAACAGTACCAATCACTAACCACACAGCCAGGTAAAGAGATTTGGGTATCCGTCCGGAGAAGCTGCCTGTGCGTTGATGTGTTTGGGGAGAGGCGATTTGGTATTCGCTCATGTCGTCCATTGCCTATTTATCAATTGTTCAACCAAGAGAAAAGTCAACATCTTAGCTACAAAATATACCATGTATGTCATATGGGTGTATTTGTATATATGTTTCTTTCAACGTTCCTTCAAGTTTTTAACTTTTTAGATATATTGGGGAATAGGATCTTTTTCCTTAGCTGATCTACGTTGTTATATGAATTTGTGATTAGCTTTTGAACTGTCTTCCTGTGAGATTATACTGTTAGAAATATTTTGGAAGCATAAAGTGCCATAAATACATAAATTATGGTTATTAGCATGTGTCTTATGTCCTTGCCTACATTTGCTTGACGATGTTCATCTCAGTTTCTGCCACAGTCAACTCTTCTATCGCTGAAATGGTTCAATTGTTCCTAGGTTAACAAAGCCTACTGGGAAAGCTATTCTCTCTCTCTCTCTCTCTCTCTCTCTCTCTCTCTCTCTCTCTCTCTCTCTCTCTCTCTCTATAGTGGTTATAAAAAAAAACAAAAACAAAAATAGACA
>CAUYQG010104891.1:0-23905 GCA_963574415.1 Tarsius wallacei | reverse complement strand
CTTGTTTATCCTTTCGAAGAACAAGCTTTTTGTTTCATTGATTTTTTGTATTATCTTTTTGTCTTCTATGTCCTGGATTTGGGCTTTTATTTTGGTGATCTGGATTCTTCTGCTGAAATTAGGGTTTTTGTGGTCTTGCTTCTCCAGCTTCCTTAGGTGGCTTGTTAAGCTGTTAATTTGTGATCCCTCCATTTTCTTCATGTGCTCTTGTAGTGATATAAGTTCCCCTCTTACTACAGCTTTCATGGCATCCCAAAGATTTTGGTAAGACGTTTCTTCATTCTCATTTGTTTCCAGGTATCTTTTAATCTCTGTTTTGATTTCATCATTGACCCAGGAGTTGTTTAGCATCATGCTGTTTAGTGTCCTCGTGTGTATCTTAATTCAGCAGTTCTCTTTTGTTAGTGTAGAATTGTTAATTTTCTCTCCCTGTTTCCTTCTTTATTTACCACTAAACCAGCCAGAAATGTCTCTTCCTTTTTAGTCATTCCTTTTTCCATAGAGACAGAGTCTTCCAGGATGGTCTTTCTGTTTCCATGTATTTTTAAACCTGTTTATTTACAATCTTCAGTAACCCATGGTGAAACCTTCCTTCTGGAAGCAATGTTGTCAGTCTCCATCACTACTGGAACCTGCTGCAATCTATATTTGCTTACTCATTTTCCACCTTACTGTCTATACTCACATGGGATCCAGAGTAAGTTCTGCTGTGGGTGGTTATACCCCCATTTGCATTAACTCCTTCTCTCTCTTTCTGAACTATGCTTCTAAATAACCCATGGGCAAATAAGAAAGCAGAAATAAGAAATAGGAAATTCACATTTTGAACTGAATGATTATGAAAACACAACCTATCAAATTACAGTCATGATGAAGAATGGTATGGAGGTTCCTAAATAAATTAAAAATAGAACTGCCATATGACACAAAAATTCCTCTTCTTGGCATACATCCTAAGGAAATGAAATCACCACCTCATAAAAACAACTGCACTCTCATGTTCATTGCAGAATTATTCATGATAACCAAGCTATGGAAACAGCCTAAAGTATCTGTCAATGGATACACGAAGAAATAAATTACAGGTATGTGTATACGCATATATGTGTGTGTGTGTGTGTATCACACAATGAAATATTATCCAGCCCTACAAAATAATGAGATCTTGTCATTTGCTAAAACATGAATGAGCCTGGAGGATATTATACTAAGAAAAAAATACAGACACAGAAAGAAAAATACTGCATGATCTCACATATATGGAATCCAAAAAAATGAAATATAAAGGCACAGAGTACAAAACAGTGTTTACCAGGGGTAAATAGAGGGTGGAAAATGGGAAAAAAAGAAAAAGATGTATGTCAGAGACTACAACACAGCAGAAAGGTAGGATGAACAAGTCTGAGATCTAATGTACAGCACAATTATAGGTAATAAAGTTGTATTTGAGATTTCCTGCTGAATGAGTAGATGTTAACTGCTCTGGCCACACCAAAAAAGGCAACTATGTGAGATGATGAATATGTTCATTTGCTTACCCTATTAACTATTTTACTATCTATATGTGTATAGATATGTATGTATATATGTATAAAATGATGCTTCATGTTATATACCTTACATATACAACAATATTTTTTTTAAGTTGTAGGATTCAGCAAAGGCAGTATTGAAAGAAATATATTGAAGGGCAGTAAATCACTGACATTTTAAAAACAAGAATGTCCTCAGTTCAATGACCACAGTTTCTATGAAAAAAAACTAGAAAAACTAGACCAAATTAAAGACAAAAGAAAGGATAAGAACTAGAGTGAAAATCAATGAAATAACTGAAGAACAATAAAGAAAAAAATTAAAAGCTTCTTCAAATAAGTTAATAAAATTGATAATCCTCTAGCTAGTCCTGCTTCAGGAGAAAGAAGAGGAGGATACACAAATTACTAATTTCAAAACCGAGAAAGGTGACATCACTATATACTACATATATTAAAGGAATAGTGAAAGAATATTTTGACAAGTTACTGTCAATAAATTTAATGATTTGGATGAAAGAGATAAATTTCTAGAAAGATACAAGTTGTCAAAGCTCACTTAAAAAGAAATAGATCATTTTAAAAGCCCTATATTTATTAAGTTGAATTTATAGAATTTTTTAAAAACCTTACATACAAAAAGAATCTGAACATTGATGAATTCGTTAATTTTATTAAATTTTCATGGAAGAAGTAATAATTCTATGCAAACTCTTCTTACAAAGTAAAGGTCATAAAACACTTCCTAACACACTCTATGAAGTCAATATTACTCTGATACCAAAACCAGATAGAGACATAACAGGTAAAACAAAAGCTGCAGACCAATATCTTTAATTATATATTAAGAATAATTTTTAAAATTTGAGCTAAGTAAACACAATAATATACAAAAAGAAAAGTGTGTTATGACCAAGTGAGTTTTAACCAGGAATGCAAGTTCTGTTTATAATTAATATCAGTTAATGAAATTCACATAACAGCAGACTTACAAAAATCATCTCCATATATGCAGAAAAGCATTTGACAAGAATCTTTTTTCTCATTCCTAATTTTAAAAACCTCTGAGCTAAGTAGAATACAAACGTTTTCAATAGCACAAGGAAGTGTATTAAAAACCTACAGATATATTATACTTAGTACTGAAAGACTAAGAGCTTTCTCTAAAATCAGAAATAAGGTAATCATGTCTACCCCTTACCACTATTACTCAACATAGTGCTGGAATTTCAAGCCAGTACACTAAAGCAAGAAAAAGAAATTAAAAAGACCCAAATTGAAAATAACAATTAAAATTGTCTTTATCTGCAGTCTTCTAGTCAACATTATACAGGAGGCTCTAGGTAGTAAAACAGGTCAAAAAAAAATCAAAGTTGTCTTGATTATAAAATTAGTAAAATTGTTTTAATTTAACAGTGACATTATGATTCGTGTAGAAAATTCCAAGGAATCTACACAAAATTTCTAGAACTAATAGGTGAGATTAAAAAGCATTGCAGGCAAAAATCACTTTACAAAAATTCATGATATTTTTATACCAAGCAAGAAACAATCAGAAGTTGAAATATATAATTAACACTATATACTTTATTTTATTTTCAACTGAAATCAAAATATGTAATTAATATAGTAAAATATGGCATCAAAATATTGTATCAACCCCTTCTATGGGAGTTTGATATGGCGCTCCTTCCTAATCCCCACTGGAGCAGCTAAGAGTATACACACTTATGAGGTGCTTCATCTCCTTTCCCTTGCAATAACCCAGAAGACTCAAAATAGACAGAAAACTTGGAAAATCCCCAGAGCCCTGCCCTCGGCCTAGGCTGACTGGGCATTTATTTCCTTGGAGCAGCCCTTGCCAAGGAGAAGCCATACAGCCACCACCATAGCCGGCTTTCTCCTACAAGCGCCACCTCTGGCCAGAAATCAACAGGACAGCCCACCACATCAGATAAAATATCTCAGTTTTGGAGAAAGCCAGTTCCCAAACACCAGCTAACAACACTTTCCAAGCCACTCTGGCTACTCAGGACGCCATGAACCAGTGCAGGTACACAGCACAGGGCTACCACAGTGAGCAATTGAGAAACTCACCACACCAAGACTATATAAAAACAAGAGAACCATACAGTGCCTATGTCAGCCCCCTGACAGCCTCAAATAAGAATAAATAATCTACTAAAATGAGAAGGAAACAGAAAAATAATTCTGAAAATATGAAAAAACAGAGTTCACCAACAAACCAAAAGATCACACCAACTCTTCAGCAATGAATTCTGACCAGAAAGAAATTGTGAAATTCAAGACTTAGAATTCAAAAAGTTGATTATAAACTATTTAGGATGAAAAATTTTCCAAAGATATAGAAACCTTTTTTAAAAAAAAAAAAAAAAAAAGCTGAAATTCTGAAAATGAAAGAAGCATTAGGGAAATATAAAATGCAGTGGAAATTTTAACAGTCGATTAGAATAAGCAGAAGAGAGGATCTCAGAACTTGAAGACAAGGCATTTGCGTTAACCCCACCAGATAACAATATATTTTTTAAAAATTTAAGAGAACAGAACAGAGTCTTCAAGAAATGTGGAATTATGTTAAACATCCAAGCCTAAGAATCATTGGTGTTCCTGAGGAAAAAGAGAAAGTAACAGGTTTGGAAACCCTATTTGAGGGAATAATGTACAAAACTTTCCTGGTCTTGCCAGAGATCTAAACATCCAAATAAAAGAAGACCAAAGAACCCCTAGAAGAGTCATTGCAAAAAGGTCATCTCCAAGGCATATAATCATCTAACTATGCAAAGTTAATGTGAAGGAAAGGATTTTAAGAGCAGTGAGAAAAAAGCATAAAATAACTTGCAAAGTAAACCTATCATACTAACAAAAGTGTGTCAAAAGAAACCAGGTGGGAGTGAGGCTCTGTCTTCATTCTCCTCAAACAGAATAACTGTCAGTCAAGGATTTTATATCTTGCAAAACTTAGTTTTATAAATGAAGTAGAAATGAAGTTTTTTCAGACAAGAAAACACGGAGAGAATTTGTCACCACTAGACTTGTTATACAAGAAATAGTCAAAGGAGTCTTAAATACTGAAACAAAAAGTCTAAATACTCCAGTAGAAAAACACTGGAAATCATAAAGCTCACAGGCTTTATGGAACACCAACACAACAGAGAAAATATATAAATATATAAATAAACAAAGCAACAGTATGATGAACAGAATAGTACTTTAAATCTGAACATAGCTGGGCACGGTGGCTCAGCCTATAATCCTGAGGTGAGTGGATTGCCTGAGCCTGAGGGGAGTGGATTGTCTGAGCCCGCGGGTTCGAGACCCACCTGGGCAACTTGGCGAGACTTCATCTCTACAATAAATAAATAAAAAATTAGCCAGGTGTGGTAGCACGCACCTGTATTTCCAGCTACTTGGAAGGCTGAGACAGAAGGATCACTGGAGCCCAGCAGGTGGAAGCTGCGGTGGCCGGGAGCCACCACTGTACTCCAGTCTGGGCAACAGAGTGAGACTTCAACTCAAAAAAAAAAAAACCTGAACATAAATGGTCTCAATGCCCCACTGAAAAGATATCGAGGGCAAAATGGATAAAAAAAAAAAAAAAAAACCCAAATATCTGCTGCCTTCAAGAACCCACTTAACTTCCAAATACTCCTATAGACTCAAGGCAAGGGGGTATGGAAATATCTTGCATGCAAATAGAAACCAAAAATGAGCAGGAGTAGCCATTCTCATATCAGGGAAAACAGACTTTAAGAACAGTAAAAAAAAAAAAAAAAGACAAAGATGGCTATTATATAATGATAAAGTTATCAATTCAATGAGCAGACATAACAATTTTAAATATAAATATGCCTAACACCAGAGCTTCCTGCTTCATAAAAGAAATACTATGAGATCTAAAACAGAGATAGACAGCAGTAAAACAATAGTGGGAGACATCAAAACTCCACTGACAGCAATAGACAGAACGTTGGGTAGAAAATCAACTAAGAAACAATGGAGTTAAACAGGACTCTAGAGGAAATGGAACTAACAGACTTCTACAAAATATTACATCTCAAAACTAAGAATACACATTTCTCATCAGCACATGAAACATTCTCAAGATAGACCATATAATAGGCCACAAATCAAGTCTCAATAAATTCAAAAAATTGAAATCATATCAGCACCATTTCAGACCACAGTGAAATAAAACTAGAAATGAACTCCAAAAAGTCATGAAATCAAACAAAGATATGGAAGTTAAATAATTTGCTCCTGATGATCCTTGGGTCAACAATGAATTCAAAAGAGAAATTTAAAAATTCCTTTAAATGAATGACAACTATGAAATAATTTATCAAAATTATCAGCCAAAGCTGTGCTCAGAGGAAAATGTATAGCACTTAAGACCTACGTTAATAAGACTGAAAGATTGGATATCAACAACCTAACATCATACATGAAGGGTACTAGAAAAACATGAACAAGTCAAATCCAAGCTTAGCAGAAGAAAAAAAATAATGCATGCAAGAACAGAACTAAATAAAATTGAAATTTCAAGTATAAATAAAACAAAAAGTTGGTTCTTTGAAAAAATAAACAATTGATAGGTCACTAGCTAGATTAATTTAGAAAGTAAGAGAGAAGATCCAAATTAGCTCAATCAGAAATGAAAAAAGAGACATTACAACTGATATGACAGAAGTTCATCCAAGACTATTATAAATACCTCTATGCAAATAAACAAGACAATCTAGAGGAAATAATTAAATTATTGGAAACATACAATCCCTCAACCTTGAATCAGGAAGAAACAGAAACTGTGAACAAACCAGTAACAAGTAGTGAGATTAAAACAGTAATTAGAAGTCTCCACATAAAAAAAAAAAATTCAAGACCTGATGGACTCACAGCTGAGTTCTAACAGAGCTTCAAAGAAGACCTGGTACCAATTTTACTAAAGTTATTCCACAAGATTGAAGAGGAGGGAATCCTTCCTAACTCATTCTACAAGGCCAGTATCACTCTGATACCAAAGCCAGAAAAAGACACAACAGAAAAAAAGAGAACTACAGACCAATATCCCTTATGAATATAGACACAAAAATTCTCAACAAAATATTAGTAAAGTGAATTCAACAGCACATAAAAAAATAATACCCCATGACCAAATGGGTTTTTTCCCCAAGGATGCAAGGGTAGTTCAAGTTACACAAATCATGATCAATAACATAAACAGAATTAAAAGTAAAACTTTATGAGTATTTCAATAGATGCAGAAAAAGCATTTGATAAAATCCAACATTCCTTCATGATAAAAACCCTGTGCAAAAAAGGCATAGAGGAAACATTCCTTAAAATAATAAAAACTATATATGACAAACCCATAGTTAATGTCATCCTTAACAGAGAAAAGTTGAACACATCCCCCCTCAGAACTGGAACAAGGCAAGGATGCCCATTTTCACCACTACTATTCAACATAATACTGAAAGTCCTAACCAGAGCAATCAGGCAAGGAAAAAAATAATAACAATAAAGTGTATCAAAATTGAAAGAGAAGAAATCAAACTATTGCTGCATGCCAACAATATGATCTTAATACCTAGAGATCCTAAAGACTCCTCCAAAAGACTCCTGGACATGATAACTGAATTCAGTAAAGTTTTAGAAAACAAAATCAACACAAACAAATCAGTAGCAATGTCATATGCCAATAGTTGTCAAGTTGAGAATCAAATAAAAAACTCAATTCCGTTTACAACAGCAGCCAAAAAGCTAAAATACCTAAGAATATATTTAACCAAGGAGGTGGCAGATCTCTACAAGAAGAACTACAAAACTAATGAAAGAAATTACAGAGGACACAAATAAATGGAGAAACATCTCATATTCATGGATTGGAAAAATCAACATTTTTAAAATGACCATATTACACAAGGCAATCTACAGAGTCAGTGCAATCCTTATCAAACTATCAATGTCAGGCTGGGTGCAGTGGCTCATGCCCATAATCCCAGCACTTTGAGAGGCTGAGGAGAGAGGATTGCCAGAGCCCACAGGTTCGAGACCAGCCTGGGCAACTTGGTAAGACCTCATGTCTACAATATACCAAAAAATTAGCCGGGCATGGTGGCACGTGCCTGTAGTTCCAGCTACTTGGAAGGCTGAGGCGGAAGGATCGCCGGAGCCCAGCAGGTCAAGTCTGTGGTGGCCTGGAGTGTGCCACTGCCCTTCAGCCTGGGTGCCAGAGTGAGACTCCTACTCAAAAAAAAAAAAAAAACTATCATTTTTCACAGAATTACAAAAATCAATCCTAAAATTTATATGGAACCAAAAAAAAAAGTCCGAATAGCCAAAGCTGTCCTATTCAAAAGAAAAAAGAACAAAGATGGAGGCATCACATTACCTGACTTCAAATCTCACTACAAGGCTTAGTAACCAAAACAGCATGGTACTGGTACAAAAGCAGACACATGGACCAATGAAACAGAATAGAGAAGCCAGTAATAAACCCAAATACCTAAAACCAACTGACCTTTGACAAAGCAAACAAAAATACACAGTGGAGAAAGGACAACCTAGTCAACAAATGATGCTGGGAAAATTGAATAGCTACATGCAAAAATCTCGCCCCATATACAAAAATTAACTCAAGATGGATTAGAGACTTAAATATAAGACTTGAAACTGTAAAAATTCTAGAAAAAAATCTAAGAAAAACTCTTAGGAACTTGGCCTTCGCAAAGAATTTATGGCTGAAATCCCAAAAGCAAATGCAACTAAAATAAAAATAAATAAATGGGACTCAATTAAACTAAAAAGCTTCTGCACAGCAAAAGAAATGATCAACAGAGCACACAGGCAACCTACAGAATGGGAGAAGATATTCAGAAACCATACATCTGACAAAGGACTAATATCCAGAATTTACAAAGAACTCAAACAAATAAACGAGAAAAAAGCAAACAACCCCATTAAAAAGTGAGCAAATGACATGAATCTCTCGAAAGAAGACATACAAATGACCAAACAAACATATGAAAAATGCTCAACATCACTCATTATCAGAGAAATGCAAATTAAAACCAAAATGTGATACCACCTTACACCAGTCAGAATGGCTACTATTTAAAAAATCAAAAACCATAGACGCTGGCACAAATGCAGAGAAAAGGTAACACTCATACACAGTTGATAAGAGCGTAAAAGAGTACAATATCTTTGGAAAGCAGTATGTAGATTACTCAAGGAACTAAAAATAGATCTACTATTATGATCCAGGAATTCCACTACTAGGTATCTACCCTAAGGAGTAGAGGTCATTATATTAAAAAGACACCTATACCCTCATGTTCATTGCAGCACAATTCACAAACGCAAAGATGTATAATCAACCTAAATGCTCATCAACCAATCAGTGAATAATGCTAATGTGGTATATATTACACCATGCAATACTGCACAGACACAAAAAAGAATGAAATCATGTCCTTTGCAGCAACATGGATGAAACTGGAGATCACCATCCTGAGTAAACTGACTCAGAAACAGAACACCTAACACCACATGTTCTCACTCATATGCGGGAGCTAAACAGTCAAAAAGAAGAAAAAAAAAATAGACACTGGGGTATAAAGGGCAGGAGTGGTTAGGTTTCAGAAACTATTTATGGGGCACAATTTTCACCATCTGGGAAATGGACCACCTGAGACCCAACCCCCATCACTACACAATATGTCCATGTAATGAATATGCTTGTGTGCCCCTGAATCTAAAATAAAAATAAAAAGTTATAAAAAATAAAGTTATCCAGTACCTCTCAAACATATATACATATGTGTATATATGTGTGTATATATATACACACACACACATATAGTATCATTTACAATTACATCAAAAGTATAAAACTCTTAGTGACATCTGTCAAAATAAGTGTAAAATCTATACATTGAAAACTATAAAAAGTTGCTAAGAAAAAGTAAAAACTTAAATAATGAAGATATATACTGTGTCTTGGAATATACTTAAGATTTCAATTACTGCTATATAAGCCTACAGATTTCATACGTTCCTGACCAAAATTCATTTAAAACTATCAATTAACAAACTTTCTAAAATTCATATGAAAATGCAAAATTCATAAAATAGCTACAAAACAAAAACTATAAGAAAGAGAATAATAAAGTTAGACATTAGAACAACTAAATATAATAATGAGTCTAGAAAAAGACCCATAAACATACATATATTTTTCAACTGACTTTAGACAAGAGTGAAAAGGAATGATTGAAACATCTGGATGTTCACGTGCAAAATGAGGGACAGAAAGATAAAAATGTATAAAAGAAAGTTAATCTATACCTCTCACTTTGTACCCAAATTAACTCAAAATTTATCACAAAACTAAATGTAAAACTTAAAACTATAAAAATTTGAGAAGAAAAAATAGGAAAAAAATTCTGTGACTTTGGGTTAGTCAAAAATACTTCTTATATTTAACAAAAAAATCACAGTCTAAAATATAAAAACATGACATATTGGACTTCATCAACATTCAAAATTTATGTTCCTCAAAAAATACTGTTAAGATAAAGGAGCAAATCATAATCTGAGAGGAAATATTTGCAAATCACATATCTGATAAAGAATTTGTAACTAAAATATATTATGAACTCACTGCAATAAAAATAAAATATTTTTAAAATTTTAAATAAGACAAATATCTTAATGGATATTATACCACCAAAAAGATTCATAGACAGTAAATAAGAATGTGCACATTAGTCACTAGTCATTAGCTTAACATTTTTAGTCATTAGGGAAACAAAAATTAAAACCACAATAAGCTTTTCACTACAAACCTATTAGAAACTATAAAATTTTTAAAACTGGTCATAACAACTGTTATAAAGGAACAAAGCAACTGGAACTTTCATTTGCCGCAGGTAAGAATGTAAAACGGTACAATCACTTTGTAAAACAGTTTTGCAGTTTCATAAAAAAGTAAACTTATATTTACCATTTCACTTTAAAGTATTTGCCCAAGAGAAATTAAAACATATGTTCATATAAAGATTTGTATATTCAAATGGCCATTGTATAGGTAAAGTTTAGGCCTTACTTTGGTCAATGACCATTTGTATATCTAATTCTGAATTATACCCCACATCCTTAAAATTAAAAAAATAAAAATTATGTACAGATAAATTTACCTTGACAATAAAAAAGAGATTTAATGTTTGTAGTAGCTTTATTTGTGGTAATCAATAACTGGAAACAACATAAATGTCTATCCACAGGACAAAGGAATTGCTGTATGTCTATATGATGGAATACTATACAACAACAGAAACAGAGGGGAAAACTACTAATACATCACACAACAACATGGATGTATCTCAAAATAACTATGGTGAGTGAAAAAAAACAGACAAAAACTAGTGCAAACTATATGATTCCATTTATATTAACTTCTAGAAAATGCAAACTCATTTGCAGTATCAGAAAGCAGAACAGTAGTTGATTAGAGATACAGGTTGGAGAGGCAGACATTGAAATTTTAAACAAATTGAATATCACATATTCTCATTCATAAGTGGAGCTTGAGCAATTATTGTAATACTATACAAAAAGGATTGGCAGTAGTAGAAACTGCTGGGGGGAGCAGGGGGCGGGATTGGCAGTAGTGGGAAACACCCAGGGAAGAGGGGAACACACCACATCATGAAGGGAACCTGCATAATGAACATTTGTATACTTAACCCTGAATTGTACTCCACATCTTTAAAATAAAAAGGTTTTTTAAAAAGGAATTATAAATAAACACAAGGTAACCTATGGGTTTGATGGATATATTCATTACCTTGATTGTAAAATGATTTCTGGATGGTTTCATGGGTATATACACATATGTAATTTGAAAAATTATGCACTTTATATATGTGCAGTTTATTGTAAATCAAGTATATGCTATTAAAAAGTTTGAAAATGTAAGACCATTCACAATGATGTTGCAAATATAAATAAAAGAGGAAATTTAAATGAGAATACAACTGTGTGCTGGGACAAACAAATATGCACCTACATACTAGCACAAGCACAAGTGATTTAGCACAAGTGCCTAATAAATAAAATATTACTAGAAAGTACAATGATGAATATATGAAATTTAGATTGATTGAACCAAGTACATAATTAACTCCTAGCCCTTCATGTGTCATTTCATCTTTGGAAATGGGTTTTGAGTTCAAGGGCAGACAACACACATACATATACCCATACACCTATATAAATTCCTAACATTTTTGGCAAAGGATACAAATCTTAACAGAATCATGGCAGTGACTCTGCACGAGAAACAGTCACAACCTGTCACTGTAGGTCCTCCCCTTGTTTTGGGGGTCTAACCTTCTAGCCCAGCCAGAAGTACAAAGAAGCAATTCTTGCTTTTGCCACTTTCCTATATATATATATTTGGAGACTTACATTACTACTCTGGACAAACATACACTGAAAAACATTTTCATTTTTGAGGCAAATATTAACAAATTTGACCCTTTCCTGATTCCTGAACCCAATTAAGCAAGGACTGTGATCCCAAAACCACTTCCTTATGGACAGGTAGAAAGAGGAGTTGATAGCAGTGGTCCCCAGCGCTCTCCTTCCTCCTGCTCCCCAGGGACCCAGAAAACCATCCTCATCTAATAGTGGCAGCAAATCATCAGTGCTTTGGGTTCCCTTTTAAAGAACATGCAATGGCTTCTTTGAAAAAATAATAATAATGTTTAGGGTCCCAAAATTAATTTAGTCTAATAAAGCAGGTAAGAGATCAAAAGTAAAGAAGAATTTTTCACAGCTGTATGTTATATAAGGAAAGGAAGATACAAGCCACACTGTTTATTGATAAGCCTCTTGAAATTAACACAGAATTAATGTCACACATGCTCAAAGAAAATCAGAACAGACTTTTTGTAAATTTTCTATAACAAGTGCCATACATTGTCAGTTATTATGTGTGTGTGACAGTGGAAATACTTATTTTACTATAGGATGAAACTGCTGACTTGCAAAGGATGAATTGATTCTAAGCATATGTGCATATGTGTATAAGATTTATAATGGAAACATGCTTCACCAATATTTGTGTTCTTTTAGAAGAGGTAGTTGTTTAATTAAATGATTATCTCATGAGACAAAATATAGATAGAAAAGATGTTTTCAGCTTAGCATTGTGAAATTTAAAAGTAAAAATCTTTCCTTCCTTAAGAAAATCAGAAAATAACACCATTGCCTTACTAGACTCTGCTGTGGCCATGTGCTCTTTGAGCTATGGCAGTTGCCATACTTCCTGGCTTTGGCCTCCTCCCCCACCTTAGGGAGGTGAATCTGCTCTCTCTCACTCTCCTCTTTCTCTCTCTCTCTTTCTCTCTCTCTCTCTAATTTACTTTTAAATAAACTATATTTTCAAAAAGAAGAAAAGAATAAAATTGCCTCTCTTTGATAAAAAAAAATTTTAAAATAGTGTGTTATCTTTCTAAGGAAAGAATCAGCTTTATAATAGTCAAAGTGTAAGGAGTCTGAAGTACTTTGTTTGTTCAGGCCCTATGTTATAAATTGCTTTTCTTTGCTGATAAGAAAAGCTAAGAATTCAGAATATTCATGATCCAGGAAACTAAACAAAAACCTGCTCATGAACTAATCAGGTTGAGACAAATATGTAAGACTCAAATGTGATTCTGTTCAATCATAAGTGACAAATTCCTTAAGTTGTGTTTTTCTGTCATCCAATATAAAGAGATAAGTATTTTCTTGTCAGTTTTACTAATTAAGACCGTTACATCTACAATGCAATCTTTATCTTCCAGTCTTGAGAGAAATGCTAGGAATCACAAAAGCGTCTTCATAGGAAAAGCAGAGCATGAGTTCAGAAAGGGCTGGTTCTTTGTCTCCTTTCATTAATATTGCAAAGCCATCACCAACATAGTTTTCTACCTTTACTCCAAAAAGTTACAGATTCTAGTTTAGTGACTAGCTATCAGAAACAATCATCTTCCCGTTGCCAGAGAGTTAAAAATAATTAAAAGCACACCTGACAATATCAAAACCTAAATACAAGTATATTAGAAAATATTACTTGGTGTTTGAAATTCTCAATGGAGCATCCCATAGGTGGGTTGAGCAAGAATTTGCTTTTAAACATCTATACAGAACTCAACTTTGCTTTACTCTTAGAAAAGAGAAAGGTTAGGGCTCATATTATTTCTTGATCTTGATTCATTATTGAAGAAAACATGGATTGAGCCTTTCAACCTCTGAAGTGCATGCCTTTTTAGTGTTCTACAGGAAGAAATGGGCAAGATATATGATTTTGTTTTCCAAGTTGAAAGATGCTCACACAAGTTTTGAAATGAAGACTGTGATAAAAGATGACTTTTTCAAGGCACTGATAATGCCAAAGAGGATGAGTGCTATGACTTTAAATGACTTACTCAACTGGCATATCTCAGCAATAGAGTCAGTTATCTCAAATAATCTGAACCTAGCTTATGTTTAATGTGGAGAACTAAATACTCAGGAATTTCTAAGAGTACCAAAGTGTGGTTCAAGTCACTCACCATGAGTCCGACTCTGTAAAATATTTAGTGTCTCTTTTTCTAGGGGACAGAGGGAGAACTGGCAATGTCATCTTTGTAAAGTACATCTAAATTCTGCAGTAGAATATGACAGAATACGCTCCGGAGCTGAGTAAAACCTACAAGTAGGTCACGAGTCCATTGAACACTCCCTTCCAAACTGAAACTCTGGCTTTTCCAATATTTAAAAATGATATATTTATTGAGAAGGCAAGGGATTTCTGGATTCACTCATTCAACAAATATTTTGAGTGCCCACCATTTTCTAGATCCTGCTCAATGCACTTGTGACACAACAGTGAAAAAAACTAATATAAATTCTTATCCACGTGAACTTTACGTTCTAGTGTGAGAGAGGAGGAGAAGACTGAGGGGAGCCAAACAATAAGCACAGAAAATAAGTGAAGAAATGGTAAGTTCAAAGTTGACAGCTGCTGTGGCAAAAAAAAAAAAAAAAAAAAGTCAAGCAAGGTACCAGGGATCAGAAATGCCGGCCAAAAAAATGGTGGGAGGGAGGATGGATGCAGGCTACAATTTAAAATAAGGTGGTCTATACTGCTGGGGTGGGTACATGGGGGGAGCATAACATCAGTAAAGATACCTGGTCTCAAACCAGGCAACGTGGAGACTAAAAGTAGGGCCAAACTACCTATACAGTGACCACTTGTATATCTAATCCTGAATTGTACCCCACATCTTTAAAATAAAAATAAATGAATAAAATAAGGTGGTCTAAGCAAGGCACATTAAGAAGGGTATCTTTGGGTAACAAGAAAGAGGTAAGGAAGATAAGTATGCAGATAGCTAGAGGATGCAGTCAGTGCATAGACTAGTAGGAGGCTGTCTGAGAGGTGGAGGGGCCAGAGAGAAGGAATAGAACCACTGAGTTTGAGGACTTCAGATCTCAAAGATCACTGAGGCTGGACTATGTAGTTCTTCATAAGGACACTGATTTTAAATAAGACTGAAATAAAATGGTACCATTACAAGGTTTTTAAAGCACGAGATAGTATATGAATCATTTTGGCTACAGTATTAAATATTGTATAGGAGGACCAGAGCAAGAAGTAGTTAGGAAGTTATTGATGTAATCCAGACCAGAGATGCTGATGATTCACCCAGAATGATAATGAAAGGAGGTAGTGAAAAGTGTTAAACTTTGAATATATTCTGAAGGTTGAGGCTACAGTACTTCCTGGCAGATTGAATGTCACATATGAGAGAAAGCGACAGATCAACATGGCTCCATGACTTCATTCCCTGTGCAACTAGAAGACCAGCTTTGCCATTAATTGAGAAGTGGAAGGTTGCAGAAGGAGTGGTGGAAATAAGGAGTTTCAATTTGGGCCTGTTGAGCTTGAGAGGCCCCATTGGAGATGCTGAGTAGACTGATGGATAAGTGAGTCTACAGCTCAAGACAGAGGCCTCAGCTAGAAACGGACACTGGAGAGTTGTCAGAATGTAGACGCCATTTACTGCCAAGACACTGAATAAAGGGATGAATGTCAACAGAGAGAAGAGAATCAAGCACTGAGCTCGGGAACTTCAGCATTAAGAGGTCAGTAGAGAATGCAGAACCAGTAAGGGAAGTTGGGAAGAATAATCATGGAGATAGAAGAAAAAGCCAAGTGACTTGATGCCCCAAAAGCCAAGTGAATTAAATGTATAAAAGATGACAACATGAGCATTAAAATGAAACTACACCCCTACTCCTTTAGACAGGATGCTAACAGTATACATAACCCACACTGGCCCTTGTTTCAAGAAACTGGGTCTTGACTCACTATTCCTAAATAGTAACAGGAGCCATGTCTGCATGTACAAATCATGTAGTTCAAGGTACTCCCATCCACAGATATTAAATACAAGGTATCAGAACACCTTTTATGCAGTATAATGCAATGCTGGCCATCTGTTTAGAGAAAAAAATCCCACAGCTGTTTTACTTTCCAAATCCCAGCCTTGATTCCCTCCCTTTCTCCACTGACCATGCCACTAAGTCCCAGCATGTCCCACATCAAATCAACTCAAGTTATGAGTCCACATGCACAGGAACTGTCTTATCTCTAATTCATCTCACTACTCCCAGTACAGCAGACTCGCTGAGTATTTTGTCAAATTGAACAGAACAACTGGTACTTTGATTAGTATTTTTCTCTTTACTGCTGTGGAAAAGGGAAAAATCTGCAATTCTTATATGACCTTGAATGGAGAAAGAAAATTTTGTACCTGTACTCTTGCCTGTGATAGTGATGTTTTCAATACAGAGGCAAGCAGTTCAGTAGAAGCAGAAATGCCCAATAAGCAGGCCGGCATCCCACTTCTGTGTAAGCTAACAGCACCAATAGTACCTTGACAACAAAGGATGTCAGTTTCACCTGGAAACCTAATTGGAGGCAGCCACATCTCCCCAAAATGGATGCTCTTCACACATTACAAACTACACTTTTGCTGAATCACCAGAGGAGGCACGAGGGAGTCTTGTTCTTTAGGACTTGAAAGCTTGTCTCACACTCAATCCAAAAACTCACTTTTGTTTTAGATTTGGAGACAGCACAAAAACACCAGGAGTGTAGTTTACTTCAAAAGCATCATCCTCAATTTCTAGTCTCTGACTCAGGGACAAGTTGTAAATGTCATTTACATAGAGCAGAAAGAATTGCCTTTGTTTCATTCCTGGCAAAGCTCAATGAAGAAAATCAGCATTATGAAAACTGTTGATCAGACAATAGCTGAATTCTGATTTAGTAAAAGGTACATAATCCCTGAGTTCTAGAAAAGGCAAAGCGGAGACAAGGCTATAGTAAAGAAAAATATCACCTGGGTTTCTTCCAAATAATAGGATCATATAAAAATGAAATGGAGAATAAAAAACACTTGTGATGTTGATGGATTGTGATAAGAATTGAGTTTTTAAAAATAAGTGCTTTAAGTCATCCAATTCTCTAAATGTTGGAAACTAGGTAGTTGAATGTGTTCCAGCTTATCTACACCAAATCTGGAAAAAGTTGTCAAGATTACTAACTGTAATTTCAAGATGACATGATGGGACACCAAAAGCAATTCTGAAGGCAGCTGGTCTCCTTGCAGAAATAACAGACTCAGACATAATCCAGGTTCTTTCAAAAGGTCAATTCAGGGATCACAGCCAAAACCAAGTTTGTAATTACTGTAATTTCACCTTCTGCTGCAGAGAGCATCAAGTCAGATGAGGCACTGCCCAGACAGGAGCAATTTTCTCTATAAAATTATTCTCATGAATAGAGCTTATAGGTAAGGTGACCAAACCTTTCTTTTTAAAAAAAAAAAAAAAAAGTTCTACTTTTGTGCTACCATATCAAACAATAAATCACAGAATTTAAAAGAATCTAAGTTATTACCATGTTGCCATCTTTACAACTTTACAAGCCTGTAAATACAAACTGAAAGATCCATTCAGGACAATATATCTCTTCTTTTCAAACAAGAATATTTAGGGGAGTGTGTTGCTGAGTGCACTTCCAGGGCAATTCTTGTATTTGGTGTATAGACTCTTGTCAATGCTATGCAGAAGCAGAGAAAATATTCTAGTCCTCCTATGTCCTCACGGTTAGGCTGGTGAGCTAAAGTACAACTCTTGCTTATGAGGGAATTGGCTCCTCCCATCCCATCCCCAAAGGAGATATTTGCTAAGGTAGGTCCTGAAGGCAACATGACAGGCTTGGCACTTGGAAAATCAGAAATGAAACTGGTACTCAAAAAGTTTGACTCTCTTATAATATAGGCGATGTAACTGAAAGCCAGACAATGTGAATGACTTTCCCAAGATTAGACAATTAGTGGCAAAGCCCATGCTAGTCTTACTTCTCTGACCACTGAAAATTACTTCCTACTTTAATATATATAATTTGTGTAATCATTCTGCCAAGCACCCATTTGCAGTGTTTGTTATTAGAGGAGAGAGCTGTGTGGGAATAGATATCTAACTGGAGCTCACTGTTTTCTGTTGTTACTGTGCTAATTACCAACTACTGTAAGTATTTCAAAAAAGGGTTTCATAGAATAATCTTTATCCAGGGCCACATAATATACATACTTTGGGAATCCATGTCATTACTGCCCCTCCCCAACTTAATCAGTAAGGCTGAGTATATCTGTGCCTTTCCATATCAATATTGTTAGCTTCTTTGCCACAAGCAGAGATGTGATAATTATCAGATACAATCAGATCCAAACCATAAAATGCAATTTTCAAATATTGCTGAAAACCAAATGTAGTAAAGTTTGCTATATTCTTATGAACCAAACTTAACTAAAAAGCTAGCAGCCTTCTGATTTCTGTTGACCTACTTATGATGTGACATTTAAAAGAAAAGTAAAAAGAGTAGGGTAGCCTGAACTCAGAAGTTAAGAAGCTACCAGTCTTTGATTCTCTATATGGGGAACTAGATTTTCATTTGTCATTTGGCTGTGCAATGGGTTAGACAAAGACTGACTTGATTAAAATGGGCTTTCAAAAGAAGCCATCAAAAGAGCAGGGAGACAGCTCACAGACTGGAAAAAAAAAATATTTACCAACTGTACATCTGACAAAGCCCTAACACCTAGGATCTACAAGGAACTCAAACATGCCAAAAAGATAAAAACAAACAGCCCCATTACAAAGTGGGCAAAAGATATGAAATAGACACTTCTCAAAAGAAGACATATGAGCAGCCAACAGATACATGAAAAAATGCTCAGCCTCACTAGTCATCAAAGAAATGCAAATTTAGACCACACTGAGATACTACCTAACTCCAATCAGGATAGCCATCATCAATAACTCAGAAAACAACAGATGCTGGAGAGGATGCCGCGAAAAGGGAACACTTCTACACTGTTGGTGGGAGTGTAAACTAGCACAACCTTTGTGGAAAACAATTTGACGCTTCTTAAAAATCTAAAAATCGACCTTCCATACGACCCCACAATCTCCCTACTGGGAAGATATCCAGAGGAACGAGGAACTCAAATCACTCTATGAAAAAGACACCTGCACATGCATGTTTATTGCAGCAATGTTCACAATAGGAAAAACATGGACTCAACCTGCTGCTTATCAAAAGAGGACTGGATTTTTAAAAATGTGGTACATATACACGATGGAATATTACTCAGTCACAAAGAAGGACAAAATTATGACCTTCGCAGCAACTTGGATGGACTTCGAGTCTATAATACTGAGTGATCTATCACAGAAACAAAGAACTGAGTATCATATGTTCTCATTCATAAGTGGACCTTGAACAATTATCATAAAACTATAAGAAAAGGATTGGCAGTAGTGGGAAACTGCCAGGGGAGTGGAGTGCACACCTCATCAGGAAGGGTACCTGCATAATGAAAACTTGTATACATAACCTTGAATTATACCCCGTATCTTTAAAATAAAAAACTTAAAAATAAAAAATAAACAAATAAATAAAATGGTCTTTCAGTTCTTTGTGCCTGACTTTGGTTATGACCATCAGGATCTCAGTTCCCAGCCCAACTTGAAAAAGTATTCCCATCTTGTGGTCAATCATACCCATGATAAGAGGTATAAGTGCTTTTTCTGCAAATTATAACTCAAAAATAGCATGTTTTGGTAAAACACAGAAATGCATGCATACATACATACATATATTCAGTTGAAAACAAATAATAATAGTCAGTCTTGGAGCCAGCTTCTCTTCTGAGTGTGGTTTCTGTGCTATTGATATGTGTTCTCAGGGTGAGTCAGATTCCAGCAGCTGGCCTCAGATGGCAAGTCAGTCTAAGCACAAAATTATGATTCCTTATTCCTCAGCATCTGACGTTTGAAGAGAGTGATGTCTAATGAAGGGTTTTTTTCTGAGCTGCCCGTTAAAGGAAAAGTACCTATCAGTCAGTCAATGTGGGTGCACAATTCCAAAGAGCATTCAAAGATCCAGTTTGAGAGGTCATAATATGAAGGGGGCCAGTAGAGCATTTACCCCCGCTGTGATGTTAATAAGGACTGTAGGGCTAAGGCTCCTCTTGAACAGCCTGAATGAACCACCTAAAGTGACTCTCCTAATTGTGTTTCTGCTAAACACTGGAGGGTCTCACTTTTCTCCTTTAATACAGAGAAAGAGAGGGAAAAAATTTGCCCTGTGAAAGCCACACAAGGGAATTCTCTTAAAATAAACAGCTAAACTTAACCGCAGGCTTTTCTTTCCATGGACATATTTTAAATGTATATAATGTTAGATGGCTGCTTAAAAAAATGACAAGTGTCTGTTTTCATTAAACTCCCCAAGTGCATGGATCTAATTGACAGCCTTTCAGAGGCCTGGAGAAACTTCCAGCTTCGGGGTTTCCATAGCAACGTGTCCCTACTGTTAGAACTGTTCTGCTCACAGTCTTCATTCACAGGGACCCACATTTTAGATACTCCATTAAGTTATCCAGGAATTTCACCATACCAAAAGGTAACCAATCCAATTTTCCAAGTAGGTAAAATTTCCTGCTTTGGGGACTAAGCTTCCACTTCAGATCTCCAAGAATTCTTTGTTCAATTTATATGCATTTTTTTCCAGTCTGGCTCTGTAGCATACTTATCATATATTGTAAGCCTGTAAGTCTTAAACTGTTCTGGTTATGGCTCTTTCATCTCCTTCCAAAGGAGTAACATTGCATCAAAACCTGTCCTCCTCTTCTGGGAGGTAACCCTTGCACACTTAATCATCAAAGTCACTGACAAACTCTAGGCTCACAAGTCCCCAGGGGGCATAGGGAGAAGGTAGAGGCAGAACTGCCACATGAGCATTTGTCCCATGGACTGGTAGAGGCTGAGTTCCAGACCACTCTTCATTCATGTGTCAATCTAAGGAACTGCATCACCTCAGAACGGTGGCCTTTTTTAAAACAAAGGAGAGGTATCAAACCTGAAAATATATAACACACTTAGCGTACATTATTTCATTTTGTCCTCATAGCATGATGACAGAGTTCTTATTAATCCTAAATTATACTGAGCAAAACCAAGGTTAAATACCATGCTCAGGGCCACACAGCTTGTAAATGGCAAAACCAGGATTTCAAACAAAATTGGCAGCCTCCCATGCCCAAGCTCTCCCTACTGCACTGGGCAATAGAGAAAAATATGCAGACTGTGAATGCCCTGACCTTCTCAAAGGGGAAGGCCTGCCAGACACAGAAAAGGTAGGCTCTGCTCTTAAAGGCTTCCAATTAGAGAAATTTTTCTCACAGATTGCTACCTGCATAGGGCTCGTTGGCATTTAAAAATCAATTGTCCCTTAAATGTATATATCGCCACCTCCTGGACTGTGGAACACACAGGATCTTCAGATTTCTCCAGTGAGAAGTGACAGCCACCCTCGTGGTTATTTGTACAAAATGCACTGTGTTCAAACATGATGGCTTGAATCTATTAATAGATTCTTATCAATTAATTGAATCAGTCACTCATTTACCTGGATACTTCTTTTGGGGTCTACAGACAGCCCTTCACAATCAAGATCTTCCAGATCTTCAGATGGAGGATTGAAAGTCTTTCTTCACACTGTAACCCACCCACAATGGGACAGGAAAGTTCAGGTCTCATCTTCCCCTGTAAGAAAACAAACAAACAAACAAAAACTTGTTAAGTATATAATAAGTGTAAATTTAAGACATTCATTTTCATATCTCTTAAGTGAAATTCTGTGTTACAAGGGCTTTGTATTTATTTCTTTAATAATGGAGGATTTAAAAACACTAGAGAAGTATGTAAGCAAGATTTCAGTGGCCAAGTGAGTTGGGGAGATCTATCAATAACAAACTTGTCCTCCAAAATGAGGATGTCTAATGCTATAGTCAAAGGGCTGCTCATCACCATGAGTGACAGCTCAGTCCTCTCCTTGTAAATCACACATAACAGACAGTGATGAGGTTAAAGGCAAAGGGGCTGTGGAGACAAAGGTCAGTGTCCAATGCTTTGAAATATGACAGCTTCAATACAGCAGAGGAAAAGTTTCAAATAAAATTTTAAAAAAGAAACAAGCCAGAAGATTATTTCCTCCTCCCTCCTGATAACATGGGCTTTGTCCAGGCATTCTTCCAAGAATCCTATCCCCTTCCCCCTCCTCCCCACAACTAAATCAGCTAGTCAAGAACATATGACAGGGAATGCTGTCTCTAGTTGGAAATCCCAGTCATCCAACTGCAGTCACACAAGGGGAAACATGGAAAGAGAAAGCGCTTGCAGACTTAAAGGGGGAAAGCAAATAGAATTCACTCATTATTCACTCTTTCAGTAAATATTTATTCGTTTTTACTCTGTGCCAGACACTGGGGAAAGAATAATAAACAAAATATTCCCAAGAAACATACTCACTTGTAAGGGAAGACATAATAACGCAGAAAATATTTGTGTCAGATGACCATACTGATTAGTGGAAAATAAGGCAATGGGCAAATGGGTTTCATTTTACACAGGGAGGTTATGAAGTCCTGATTGATGAGGTGGTATTTGATCAGAGACTTGGAGTGAGGAAGCCAGCCATAATGATATATAAATGGAAGAGCAAGACTGCAGAAGACAGAGACATCTAAAGGCACTGAGTTGCTCTCACACTTGGCATCATTTAAGCCAAGCCAAAGGGCCAAGGGCTTAAAGGAAGTGGCCAAGTGATACAGATTGGAATTCTTCAAGGACACACTCTGAGAATAAAAGTATTGTGCATTAATTTAGGGATACTCTTAGGATCAGCACATATAACAAAGAAAGGGGAAGAAACCAGATCACAAAAAAAAGAAAAGAAAAGAAAAAGAAATTGGACCGTGATACAGTTTCAACAGAAAACTCACCCAGTCTCTTGGGGAGCTCTCAAGTTGGGATGGCCCTTTAGTGTTGTCCTGCATTGATGCAAAGAGGCTGAGTTCTCTGCCCATTCATCCACTACACTGAGGGGGAGAGTGTCGAGAGAAAAGGACAAATACACAAGGGATAAGATTATTTCAAAATTGTGGTTAAAATTTGGGCTTATCATGGGTAGTCATTGGGAGTTTGAAGAGACATATTTTGAAAGGGCTATTCTAACTATTCTAGTCTAGAGAATGACTGCAGGGGTGGGGAGTAGGGGTGGAAGGTTAAGAATAATGACATCATTGGTACAAAGCTTAAAGGAAACAAAGACTGCAAAAAAGAAAGAAGAAAATTTTCAAAAAGGGCAGCAAAGTTACCATGGAATGCCAAGTGTTGTCAGGAGCCCCTGCCAGTGGCATACAAAGATGGAAAGAGAAAGCTGAGAGCAGATCTAGACAGAGAAGACACAAGAACAGGACTCGGCCATTCACATCTGGAAAAACATAAAAACAAAGAGATTCCTTGATGTCGATGAATCAGAGGCTCACACAAACGTCTTTTTTTTATATTCAATGTTTTTTATTATGATATTGTGGGGTACAGTTAAGGGTTAGGTATACAAATATGCTTCGTTCAGGCACCCTTGTATGTGCAAAAGACAATCGCATTTCTTTACACCAATAATAAACAAACAGAAACCCAAATATAAAGCACAATGCCATTCACAATAGCCACAAAAAAATGAAATACCTTGGCATCTCCCTAATCAGAGACGTGAAAGACCTTTACAATGAAAACTACAAAACACTGCTCAAAGAAATCAAAGATGACACAAACAAATGGAAAAATATCCCATGCTCATGGATTGGAAGAATCAACATTGTGAAGATGTCCATCCTACC
>CAUYQG010104888.1:0-26698 GCA_963574415.1 Tarsius wallacei | reverse complement strand
GGATGGAACTGGAGTCTATAATACTGAGTGACCTCTCACAGAAACAAAGATCTGAGTATCACATGTTCTCACTCATATAGTGGACCTTGAACATCCAACATAATACTATAAGAAAAGGACTGACAGTGGTGGGAAACTATGGGGGAGAGGGGAAGAGAGATGGGATTAACAGTAGTCAATATCTGTCTGTGGATGGGGAGACACCTCTTATCAACAAGGGTGCCTGAACAAAGCATATTTGTATACCTAACCCTTAACTGTACCCCACAATATCATAATAAAAAGTACTGATTATTAAAAAAAAAAAAGCAACTAAAATAGCCATGACAGTTTTAAAAATGAAGAATAAATTTGGCAGAATATCACAACCAGGTTTTAAGAGTCTGGCTGTGGGCAACCCCTTTAGGTCTCCTCCCACTGTGGGAACTTTTCTATCTTCTCAATAAATTCTGCTTTCAAAAAAAAAAAGAGTCTGGTTGTACCTTTATAGAGGTACCATACTCAAAAGAATATGATACGGGCATAGGCATAAACCCATATATCAATGGCACAGAATAGAGTCTGAATATAGATCCATGTGTGTATGTCTGAGTGGGGCAAGGGGGTGTACAGTTGCCTCTCCATTTCTGTGGGCTCTACATCCACAGATTCAACCAATCATAGTTGGAAAATATTCGAAGAAAAAAAAAGGATGGTTGCATCTGTACTGAACATGTACAGACTTTTTTATTGTCATTATTCCCTAAACAATGCAATATAACAATTATTTACATAATATGTACATTGGATTAGGTGTTTTAAGTAAGCTAGAGGTGATTTAACATATACACAAAGATGTGTAGGTCATATGCACCATTTTATATCAGGGACTTGAGCATCTGCAGATTTTGGTATCCATAGGGAGTCTTGGAACCAGTCCTTTACATACCAAAGGAAGACTGTATAAACATCCAATTGATTTTTGACAAAGTGGTAAAGGCAAGTAAATGCAAAAAGGCAACCAAAAAGATAATCTTTTCACAAATGGTGCTGAACATTAGACATCCATATGGAAAAAAAAAAATTAACTTGAACCCAAATAGCACATCTTATACAAAAATCAAATCAAAACCGAGCATAGACCTAAATGTAAAATTTTTTAAAAGACATAAAATTTTTCAGAGAAAGCAAAGGAGAAACCTGGGATTAGACACAGATTGTTTGAACATAACACTAAAAACACGGCATTATTTTTTTAAATTGATAAATTGGATTTTATCAAAAGTTTTGTTCTATAAAAGGGACCATCAAGAGAATAAAAAGACTACATTTATAATGGGAGAAACTATTTGGAAGCACATATCCAACAAAGGTCTTAAGTATGACAAACTCTCAAAACTCAACAAGAAGAAAACAGCCTAATTCACAAATGAGCAAAAGACTTGAAGATGTGCTTCACCAAAGAATATATAATAGATGACAAATAAGCACATGAGAAGTTGTTCAACACCATCAACTGTTTGGAAAACGCAAATTAAAACTATGGATGTGATACCACTACACTCCCATAAGAATGATTAATACTTAGCAGCACTGACATTACCAACTGTTAACAGGGATGTGGAGCAACTAGAACTATCATTCATTGCTGGTGAAAATGCAAATGGGCACAACCACTAGAAAACAGTTTGTCAATTCCTTATAAAAGTAAACATACACTTACCAAATGACCCAGCAATTTCATTCTTAGATGTTTAACCTAGAGAAATGAAAACTTAGGTTTACACAAAACCTGTTCATTAATATTTATAGCAGCTCTACTCATAATCACCCCAAACTGGAAGGATAATACTGGTATCCTTCAAAGTGTAAATGGTTAAACAAACTAAGACATCCATACAATGGAATATAGCTCAGTGATAAAAAGGGACAAATGGTTAATAGACAAAACAACTTGGATATACCCCAAGAATATAATGTTCGGTCAAAGAAGTCAGCTACAATAGGTTACATATTGCATAATTCCATTTATTTGGCATTCTCAAAAATACAAATCTATAATGATCAGTAGTTGCTAGAGGCTGGGAGATGGGAGGGTGTGACTACAATGGGATAGAGCTGTATCCTAATTATGATTATGGCCATATGAATCTATATATGTCTTAAAACCACATGAATCTAGATACAAGAAAAGTCAATTTGACTGTATTATTTATAAATATTAAAAATAGTCAATAAGAATTCATTCCTATGGAAATATAATCAGAATTGCTACTTGGATGCTTGTCCCATTGCACTATAATTGTACTGCTGTGTCCATTTCTCCCAGGTAGAATCCTTAGCTTTCTGACCTCTGCATCCCCAATATCCCACAATGTATCTGGTATCTGAAGAAACACTCAATAATATTTGTTAAAAGATTTTGAAATATTAGTGAATTAAGTATAAATGGATCACATTATTTCATTTTGATGAAGAAAGAGCAGTAAGGAAATGGAACCTAATAAGAGATAGTTACTAAAAGGTAAAAGAGTTTTAGAAAGATAATTTCCTACAGTTTTTTTTTCCATTAATTAAATAGAAAATGGTAGTTGAAGCATTTAGCATAACTATTCATGATTTATAAAATGTAGTGTTTGCATGTGTCCTTCAATAAGGTCTTTACTATGAAGTCACTTCATTATAAAGAATTGTACAGGATTTGTGGAGAAATAGTCTATTTGTTTTATTTTTTCCTATTGGATGAGGCCACTAAATACCTCTGATGAAAATTTATCAATTCAGGCTGGGCATGGTGGCTCACGCCTGTAATCCCAACACTTTGGGAGGTTAGAATGGGAGGATTGTTTGAGCTCAGGAGTTTAAGACCAGACTAGAAAACACAGTGAGACCTTGCCTGTACAAAAAAATAAAGAAAATTAGCTGGGCATGGTGTTGTGCTCCTGTAGTTCCAGCTACTGGGGAGGCTAAGGATCGCCTGAGCCCAGGTGGAGGCTGTGGTGAGCTGTGATCATGCCATTGCATTTCAGCCTGGGAAACAGAAAGAGATCTAGACTCAATAATAATAATACAAATAAAAAAATAAAATGTATCAATTCATATGTGGCCATATATGATCAAAACACAAAATTGTAGGATTCTTTTTTGCATAAAGCTGAAATTCTGCATATACACAGACATTAAGTAGTATGTTGCAAGTCCTAATGATCTGTGCATTTTATCATCACCACCGTGCATGTCTTCCACCACAAAAAAGTCACCAGAAAGCTGGAGAGAAAGAAGGATCACTTCAAGCTGCTTCAAGGAAGCAACATTTGCTTTAAGACCAGCAGGAGGAGAGGTTTCTCCCAAAGAACAGGTCATCTGTAAAAAAAAAAAAAAAGCTGTCTGAACAGAGAAGGGCTGACCTGAGAGCCAAAAAAAAGAATCAGAAAATCTCAATTTAGGATACTGCTGGGGCTCCTGATTTTTAGGAGATCAAAGCAAGGTTAGCATGTTTTTCAACACTGCTGAAAATAGCAAATAGCAGGTTGAGAGCGGATCAAAGCTATTATTGAGGCCATAACATAAAAAGACAAAAATACACATGTTGTATTTGAACTTTTCTCATATTTCTCTCTGTTTCTTAAAGTTTCTAATCTAATTTTTAATAATATCCCGATTCAGTAAATTTTTATTCCATAACTGTTTTATCAGTTTATAAAGTCTATAATATACAGATACTATTCAATATCTATCATATAGAGAAATGAAATATTTTCAGGTTAACATTCCAGTTTTAAAGCAGCCACAACTTAGTGCCTGCTACACGTTATGGAAACAAACATGACAGTTTACCTTACTGTAGCACACACACTCTACAGTCCCATTTAAGATACACAACTAAAATGTAAATATAACCAAAATTTAACCCGTGATGAACATTCGATTACCACAAGCATTTCTGTTGTTAGCACTCTCAGTCCTTTGATTACCATTGATGGATCCACTAAAAATAATGGTCACTGACAGCTACTCCCTGAACTCAAATGTGTTGAACTAGCCTAGAAAGAATATAGAATTTACACCAGAAATAACCCCTGCATGGGAAATTAAATGTCATTTTCTTATTGATTCTTTGACCACTGATTTTTAAGCTCCTGAAGGTAGTGTACTGTTGCACTCACCACTAGATATGCAGCATAAACTAGTATCAGACACAGAGCAAGCCAAAATAAATAGTTTTGAATAAATACATATTTTAATAAATGAATACATAAATGAGTATCTATAAGACTAGAGCCGAAGGTAAGATTCTATAACTCAACTTTAGGAATTACTTTGTCATAGCACTAGGCCTTAGATATTGTATAGTTCTACCTAGACATGTATTCTTTTATTAATTATACCAACCAACCATTGTTCAACTTCAGAATATTTCATGCTAAGATCTGTGAACAGGGCTGGAAACACAAGATTCATAAAAAGATACTGCCAATGGTCGCAATAGCCTAAGTCTAGTGTGAAAAATGTAGATACAGAGTTAATACAATTAATACCAAATTAAACCTTGAGAATGATAATATATACATCAATAATAAACTTCAGTAAGGGTATAATTAATGTTGGCAGCAAGAATCAAGGAAGAATTCTTTGGAAAGGTAATCATTCAAATGGTCTTTGAGAAATATGTAGGATCCTGGTAAATAAAAGGGGCAGATTATCAGTTGGTAAGAACATACACTTTGAAGCCAGACTGCCTGAGTTTGAATCCCAGTCTATGACATAATAGCTGTGTGACCTTAGGCAAGTTACTTAACCACTCCGTGCATCAGATTCCTCATGTATAGAATGAAGATAATGATACCACCTGTGGCATAGGGTTGCTGGGAGAGTAAGTTAGTTAATATTTCAAGCATAAGTAGCAGTACCTGAAACATCATAAACACTAGATAAGGATATGTGAGATGGAAAAAAGAAAGAAGGACAAGGCAGAGGCAACAGCACAAAATAATTCTGAACTGCAGTGTTAAAAAAACATATTTTCGGCCAGGCTTGATGGCTCAGCCTGTAATCCCAGCACTCCGGGAGGCCAAGGTGAGTGGATTACCTGAGCCAGTGGGTTCGAGACCAGCCCAGGCAACTTGGCAAGACCTCGTCTCTACAATAAAGCAAAAACTAGCCGGGCATGGTAGCACGTGCCTGTAGTTCTGGCTACTTGGAAGGCTGAGGCAGAAGGATCACTGAAGCCCAGCAGGTTAAAGCTTCGGTGGCCAGGAGCATGCCACTGCACTCCAGTCTGGACAACAGAGTAAGACTCCAACTCAAAAAAAATATATATTTTCTTTACATTTGTTTTTATCAGAAAAAAACAATATTCTAGAGTGCATCAAGCACAAAACTATTAAATATGTACAAAAGCACATTTTGTTAACTCAGTGATAGCTTTGGGTCATTGTTTTTTCATTACAACTATAGATTCTAACCCAGAAATACTCACATCCATGCACTCAAAACTCCACACATAATTTAAGGGTCCATCCACAAATCAGGGGCTGTGGGCACTTCCTCCACCTCGTCCCTCAGCCATCTGCGATGGCATGGTCTGATGGTGTTATACACTTTCCATAAAAACCAGTGCTTCATATGGAATTGTATATAATCCCAGGCAACCATAGGCCCTAGAGTGTCTAATCAAAAAAATTAAACAGCTCACTTTTAGAGGTTGCAGACACATGGAACACAGAGGACTTCACAGCTCCATTTCAAACTAAAGAAGGGAATGAGAAAGCAATTGCAGATGGGTGCTTCCTTATCTGAGGAGTAGCCCCAGGAAGGCAGAGGACACAGATGGTCTAACCCTGAGGGGGAGAAGAGTTGGGGAGAAAATGTAGAAACAGAACAGCGCTGTACTCACATGGTGAAGGAGCCGGGGGGAGCAGACACTCTCCGCAGGTCCGCAGTTTGCACCTGATGGATACTAGAGGCAGCAGGGAATGAGCAGCGAAGACAGAGTCAGCGACAGCGTGGACAGACAAGGAACAAGCCGGGGAGAGAAAGAGAGACACACAAAGTTTAAACAGAAATTAAATGAGCACGTCACCAAACAGCAAATGAAAGGAAAAGGAAAATCAAGCCAGCCACAGAAATAATCCAGGAAGCCAGTGGTAGCGACGAAGCCAACAGGACACATGGAAGGCACTGGTTCTAGGCAAGCGACAGACTGGAGCATGGGCCAGGCGAGGGCCAATGCAGAAGGGTGTCTGGTGGAGCCACAGGGCACTGGGGGGGTGACCGTGGCCTGCCTCGCTCAGGGCTGCCAGGATACCCAAGGAGAGGAGGTACACACTTACGCATTCGAGTGGTAGGCTGGCACAGCAACCTCATCTTTGAGGAGATTAAAGGTTAATTTAATCCTTCATGATGTCCCAGGCTTGATAGGACATGCATCAAAAGATAGCCATGTCGAAAAGAGTGACTCAACCACAACTTTAACTTCCTTCGGATAAACAACAAAGGCTTTTTAAAAACTCTAGAGTGACACCAAGAAAGTCTAATTTTATCTCTGTGATGCTGAACTTCCACCCATATTCTGGGTGGAAAAGTAAACCATAGATGTCTCCCTTTTCCCTTTCTTTTATAATGAAGAAAGTCTACAGTAGCTATTAGAAGAGACAACATGTAGAATTTAAGAAACCAAATCCAAAATGTCCTATCGCTTTGACATAATTATTCTATCTACTCTCTTATTTAAATAGTTTCAATGTAACTACAGTAAAACTAGCATCCCTGATTCTGTTCTGCTGAATACAAAAATTCTCAAAATCACTCATGAGGTCTCTTTATCCACATATCTCCCAAGGACTATCAGTTACAACCAATAATACTTCTCAGTAACCTGGGATGATAGAATTCAGCTGCCCAGTTCGAAGTTTGCTTATTAGAAATCTCGCCACTGCGTAAAACAGCCATCTAACCAAATGTATCTGGCTGTCACATTACCAGTATATGAAATAGAAACCTAAAGAAATCTCCTCTAACCTTTGGGGGGGGGGAAGATATTTACTGAAATTCATACTATTTGTAGACTGTTGTGATAAAATTAGATATGTTCCTGTTGTCTCTTCTATAGTAGGTATTAGAAGAGACAACATGTAGAATTTAAGAAACTAAATCTAAAATGTCCTTTCGCTTTGACATAATTATTCTATCTACTCTCTTATTTAAATAGTTTCAATGTAACTACATTGAACACAATGAGGCCTAGCCTTTTAACTTGTATTAATAACACAAAATGGGATTATAAACCGAGAAATACTTTTGCATAAATGAAGATCTAGTACTGTCATGAAGGCCTACTATGTCTCATGGCAATTTTTTCCAGCTATCCATGTGGGCTATAGCTTGAAATTATGAAATATGTGTCTTCCACTTATAATAAAATGTAACATTTTACATATACATTCTGTATTATTTTTATATTCATCAGATTTTAAATTTATGCTATTTTAGAAATAATTTCTGAGAAACGTAGCAGAGAGCATTATAAAATAGATCCATGTGTGAGCCACTGAGGCAACATGTTAACTGTGTCTCAGGAACCATGTCAGACACTGAGGATCCTAAGAGAAAACCCGTAAGGCCTCCTCAGAGAGCGGAGAAGGGAGACAGACACATCAGTGATTGCGATAATTTAATAAATGGTTTCTGGAAGCAGCCAGAGGAGCACTGAAAGGTGCATCTAGCAGCTAGAGGTGGACAGATAGTCTTCTGAGAGGAAGCAGCATTTTGGTAGAGCTCTGTGGGTGAGAGTCAGCTGATGAAAAGGGGTGGTGAAGACACGGTCAAGAGAGTCACCTGGGTATAGCCAGTATGATTAGGATGCTGCTCCCAGAAGAGCAGTTATCTCCGGAGCATGAGACAATGAGCTGTAAAGGAGGCAATGACTGAAAAGTCTGTAAAGCCAAGCAACACAGACTTTAGATTCTGAGAAAGACCATTCTAACAGGTGTATGGGAGAAGTCAGTGTGAAGGCATCGGTGGTGCAATGAGGAACTGAGTCAGGAGGAACTGAGTCAGGAGCATATGTTAGCAATGCTGCTTGGGGGCAGCTCATACAGCCTTTGAATTCTGACTCTTTTACTAGAAGAGAGGATAGAGGGTGTGAGAGTTGACAACTTGGGAAGCAAATAGAAGGCAGATTTCAAAGAATATAGTAGCTACCCTGATAGATGTATAGTAGAGGTGACTGAAGGGACCCCAGGGGCCAGGAACACAGTGAAGTAGTGGGTGGTGGCCCACGCACACAACTGTGAATGGAACAGGCTCGCGGGATGGGGGGTGGCAGGTGTGGAAAAGCAAAGGTAACAGAGCTAGTGAGTCTAGTTTTTAGTATGCAATTTGAGGATACCATGCGCTATTAAGGTAAGGATATCAACTAAGATATTTAGGTATGTGTCCTCAATGTTTAGAAGAAAAGTCTGGGCTGCAGACACAGATCTGAGATGCAGTCTCCAGAGAAGGGGAGTCCCATGAGGAACACTGGCATTCAAGCAGAAAGGGAAGAGTTGTTGAGGGAGTTTCTGATTTCACAGTCAGCATGCTGTGTGACATGAGCCCAGTTCCTTAAGGGGAATTAAACAGCTACGCTCTTCTTATTGGGGACACACATGCACACACTTTTAAACCAAAATTCTAAAGACATTTTCAGTCAGTTCTCTTTCTCCTTTAGTAAGAAAGAAAGAAAACAGGCAAATAAAACAGAAAAATCCTAGTTAAAAATAAGGAAAATAGAAAGAAAGAAAACAGAAAAAAAAGGTAGCCAGAAAGAAAGGAAGGCAGGAAATAAGGAAATGAAATGTCTTTCAAGTTTCTCTTTCCTCCTTGGATAAAATAACGAACTTCACACAACTGATGGCCAAAACAGAGACAAGCTTGAAGGACTCAGAAGGCTGACAAAAACTTGTAGAAAGGTCTTAGAGGAAAAGCTGACCTTGAACTTGAAACTCCATGTGGAAATCTAGTGGAAGATACTGTGAAATAGAAAGAAACAATCTAATTGCAAAGGGTGAATAAGATCAGGGTAAGAGAAATTAAGGTTTAGTGAGCAAGTGTTACATGAGGACCAAGTTTTTGGATTTCTTTTGAAAATGTGCATTTATTTTAATTTTCTAAAAATATAGTATTACATGGAGGAATTTTTCATAAGTAGTAATAAAGATCTTTGTTATTTTTTATAACAAAAATATTTTTATAAATGTTTTGTAGATGTTCATTTTTAAAATGAAATGCGTACTATTCTTCCGATTTCCCATGGGTCTTTCCTATGTCTGGGTTGTTTTGATGGAAGGATCACTGCCCCTTGAGGGAAGTCAGCAACTATATTTTTGATTGAGGCTGCTATAAGAAACAACATAATATATGGCATGTGCCTGGCTACAAAAAGAAAACAACTCTTTATATTTGTTCTCAGATGTGAAAGAAGCGAAAATGAATTCATATCAATATAGTTAGAGAGCAAATACAAATTTTTTCTAAACATAAGGGCAAAAGCAGTTTAAAACTAAATACATGAAAACGATTTCATGTTTGATAAGAAGGAAGAAAAAAGATAGGCAAATGAAACAGAAGAATCAGTCCTGGTTTTAAAAAAAAAAGGTAGGTAGAAAGAAAGGAAAGTATAGAAGCAGCAGGCATGAGACTGTGACCTCTTTGCCTATAAACAGTAAGTTTTTAACATCATTACATCTTCTTACCAAATTATCTACAAGTGACCCAATGACATAGGCTATAGTACACTTTCAGAGATGGCCTTTCTCTTATTAGTTCACAGATTTCTGCCAAACCAATGGTTCATGGCTTAACTCCAACATTTCTAGAGGGAATTTGGTGAACAATATACAACTACTGACATCGTCTTTTTTTTTCACATACAATAACCTCAGCAAGTGTATATTTAATATAACAGAAGGTAAAGGCAGGAAGGACAGAAAGTAGCAGGAATGAGCTAGGAGTTTCATTAGCTGGAAAACTTAAAGCTAGAAATACAACTAAACAACACCTATGGGAAAAGATCTAGGAAGAGTCCTGAGGAAGTCCAGACTCTGGGAGAGAAGGATGCAGAGGATAGAGAGGATCTCTCACCCCAGCTTCAGACTTAGAAGCAGATGCCAAACCTCAAACACTTTGGGAACACTGCCTGATGCTGCTCCTCCACATATGCCACACAGAGATGGAGGTAAGCAAGGTGTTGGCAGTGAACTAGGGCACCTGTGTCGTTGGCTATTCTAGGCACTTCTGCAGATTGTCATATAGGCTCAATAAATGCATGGTGAAGCATGCCCTTGCTCTACAGGCACCACAAGGAAGCCAGCCATTCAGTGCAAATAGGTAACCATGCATCACAGGTCACAAACAGGAGAAGCACCTTCGAGGGTCAGAGAATAATCCAAGGTTGAGCCCTGACCTGGCCTTAGGCATACAGTATGATATATAGGAGATACTCAAATGATGGCAGAAATCTTTCTCCATCCCCTTCTCCAACTCTAAACAGACATTTAAATCACCAGTTGGAGTAAGGCACACTATAAAATGAATATGTGTTCTAACTATCTAGTCACTATCACTCTTATCTCAAATCAATTTACCAAAATGCCTAAGAAGGAAAATTCTGGGATGCATACCACATGTTTAGGGGTAGAAATAGTGGATCAGATTAAGTCTGGACAACAGGTTGCTGCCCAGAAAGGACACTTCAACTGAGTTGAGGCCCCAGAACACACAGGTCCCCAAAAATGGAAGGATCAGTAAGGGGACAATTCACTGACAGGCAGAAAGGGATGCAATGAGGACAGAGGTAGGCACAGGCCAGTTCTGCCAATCTCCCAATGCCAGGGAAACCAACACTCTCCATGTGGCCTTGGGAAAGAGCAGGCTGGCTATATACTTTTCTTAAAAAACAAAGAAACAAAAAAACACTTATCTGGACACCTTTTACCACCCTGGAGTCACTCTCAGTAATTTTCTGCTAGTGCCAGTAAATATATCCTCAAGTCAATGGTCAGTGAAGAAGAATCATCTATCTCACATATAGTAATAATTTCTAAAAGAAGGGTATGGTAACTTTAATAAACATGGAGAAAAACCATACATGTTCCCCTAAGAGAGACAAAGGAACTGCTGGGTTTCCTGGACTTCTCTCCTCTCCCAGCACAGTGAGGTCCCCAGACCATGCACATGCTCTGCGCTCTCCTCTCCAAGTCTCCATGTTAAGCGAGGTGGGCCAGGAGCAGACTCACTCATTGAGTAAAGGCATGGACGTCCTTCTCTTGCTCTTCTGGACCATGTTGGCTTGATTCCTCAGGGAGATCCGAATCATAGCTGGGGCCAACCTGCAGGGCTCCCCATCCACTTGCATGGGGATGGATTTATAGGTTAGAAGCATGACTTCTCGACACTGGTGTAGCCTTTCTCCATGGCCCCCCACTTGCAGGGCAGCCTGCAAAACAAGAGTCGAGGGGAGCATAGGGTTAGTTCTCATTCCTTATAAGAGTTTAAGAAACCCCAAGTCCACTGTACATAACTACAGAATGTTTGATAAACATGATAAAATTAGTAAAATTAGCCATCAGTATAACAGGAAACTGGGATAAATCATTAACATAAATAAGCTAAATATTCAAAATTTTGATTAGCTTTACTATAAAATTCCCATTAGTTACCAATTTTCACTTTTATGTATTTTAAATATAAATTTGATCATACTACTTTAATACAAAGGTTTTTATTTGTGTCACTATTCCCATTAAATAACTAGTGTGAGTAGGACTAAAGAATATAAAGGAGAAAACGCACTTATTTTCTAAGTTGTGTCTACCTAGTTCTTAAATTTGTAGCCCATTGTTGGTCACTTGTCAAGTTTTGGCAGGATTTTCCTTTTTACCCAAAACCTCCTGAAGCTATTTCTAACCTTCATAAGATCAATGAAATGCAAAGTAATATAAATCATTTCATTAAAAACATTCTAAGCCGGGCTCAGTGGCTCAGCCTGTAATCCCACGCTTTGGGAGGCTAAGATGAGTGGATTGCCTGAGCCCATGGGTTTGAGAACCACCTGGGAAACTTGGGGAGACCTCATCTCTACAATAAAATAAAAAAATCAGCCAGGCATGGTAGCGCATGTCTGTAATTCCGGCTATTCGGAAGGCTGAGGCAGATGGATCGCCGGAGCCCAGCAGGTTGAGGCTGCAGCGGCCGGGAGCGGCCAGTGCACTCCAGTCTGGGCGACAGAGTGAGACTCCAACTCAAAAAAACCCCAAAACAAAACAAAAACAAAAACAAACAAACAAACAACAACAACAACAACAAAAATTCTTGAAAGTAAAGCAACTTTGAGGATCAAAATCAAACACAGTAAGAGCTCAGTTCACCATGGTGGGGACAGAATGAGAGTCTAGACAGTATTAAAGGTCTGTTGTAAGGGCAACAAATTTGTATAACTTCCCTGACCTAGTAAAAAATAAAAATGTATTTAGTATCATTTATCCTTTTAGGGATAAATAAAAATCATACTTTTTTATTATAACACAGAGAGTACACAAATTTTATTATACAGCTTAATGAATATTTTATGCACATATGTGAACCTTTATCTAGACCAACTTTTAGAAAATGTGTAACACCCAAAAGGTTCCCAAATGCCTCTTTCCAATCTATTACACTCCCCCTGTCAACTGATGAACAAGAAAGCATACGAGTATACAGTGAGAGATTCCTGAATTCTTTTTGCCCCATTACCTGACATCATTTTATTATTATTTTTTTTTGTAGTCTTGACTAGGCCTAATGACAGATAAAAATGCAAGACTTGCCTAGTAAGAACTTATTCCTCTGAGTTTAACAGTACTGAAAATTGCTTGATTACCTCCAATACCTCCCAACCCCTTGGTATTGGATAACATACACAGTACTCTAGACCACTTTTAAGCTATCTTTTCAGACTCAAAAATAGAACAGCAGCAAATACACACAGGAAAAGTCAACTGTCAATGTCTGCCCTTCTGGCATTTCAGAATCAATCCAAGATCACAACACAAAAGAGAACTAAAATAATTAGCTTTTCAAGGGAAAGACATTTCTATTATTGTTAGCACAGTCACATTATTTTTGGAAAAAGTTAGAGAATAAACAGTTTTTAAAATATTTACTAGAGATATTTATTTTTCATCTCTCATATTGATCTAGGCTTAGCATCTTATAAGGCACAGGCCATAACAACCACACACATCCCCAAGATTTCTAGAATGAATCATTTACAACTAAAAATACATGGATTTATTAGTGACAGCTGCCCAGTTATCAATTTAATCTAGCAGGTATTAGTCTTCTGAATACTTCAGCTATTGCCTTTCTGACAGTATGTGATTTGAGAGGAAGACTAAGACAGTCCCTGAACGAATGCATCCATTGACATTCGTTGCCCCAGGACCACAACTTTCCTTTACTCTACAATCATGACTTGAGATTTTCTCTTTTCAGACTGTATTCCTTCCTGGAAAATTTTTCCTCATCCCCCCTCAAATCTTATCCTCCTTATTACTACCCAATTCCTTAGTCTTCTTGCTGGCAGATGACAAGAATGGACAACCCTGAGCTGGAAGGGGAGAGGAACAAGAGCAAATCTTCCTCCTCTCCTTTCTTCTTCAGTCGCCAGCCCCAGACTCCCAGCCTCACTCCTGAAACAAAATACCCAAGGCAAAAATCAGCGAAAGACATAGAGAACAAACAGAATAGACACCAAAGATCATCAAGAGCTCTGAAATCTGCTTGTGTTTTAGACTAACAAGGTTAACAAACCTCTTACAAGACTACATGGTAAAAAATAGAAACCATAAAACTATTTTGCTTTATTTTAAAAAAGAGATAATAGAAAGATTTGAAAATCAGATAAAAACGTTATGACGACAATACATCAGAAAACTCAGAGAAGAAAGAGTAATTTTTGGAAAAAATACAACTCACAAAATTTGATATAATAACTACAGAAAATAAATACGTTGAAATTATTTTAAAAATTGAAAGAGCTAGCAAAAAATATTCCTCAAAAAATATATTCCTCATTTTACCAGCCCCCCCTCACCAAAATTGTCAAGGAGGCCAGACATTCTACAAGTTAGTCCTACCAACTTTTAGAAAAACTGTGTCTATGTATTACAAGTTGCTTTAGAAAATATGGTGCTATAGCTTTTGGCATAATAAAACCAGATAAGAGAAGTATAAGAAAGCAACATTTTAACCTACATTATATTTATACCCATAAATGCCAAAATCCTTAAAAAAAAAAAAAAAAAAGCTAATTGTTCTCCATGGTCTCTTTCATAGAAACTAAACTTATTATGGTTTATTGTGAGAATTAAGGAATTAAGAATAGCTCAACATCAGAAAATACAGCATTGCATTTCACTACATTAATAGTGAAATGAGAAAAACCACATTATCATCTCAAAAGAGTTAGAAAAAAATGAAGTTCAATGCCTTTATGATAAAAAAAGTTCTTAGAAAATTAAAACTAGAAAGAATTGTTTTTAACTGATAAAGGTCACCTATCAAAATGCCTAGAGAAAACATTATCCACAATAAAAAAAAAATTTTAGAACCATTCCTTTCCAAAGACAAGGTTACCCATTAGCAATTAAAGTTTTCAGCATAGGCCGGGCATGGTGGCACATGCTTATAATCCTAGCACTTTGGGAGGCCGAGGTGAGAGGACTGCATGAGTCCACGGGTTCGAGACCAGCCTGGGCAACTTGGTGAAACCTCATCTCTACAATAAATCACAAAATTAGCTGGGTGTGGTAGCACATGCCTGCAGTTCCAGATATTTGGAAGGCTAAGCAGAAGGATCCCTTGGGCCCATCAGGTCGAGGCTGCAGTGGCCATGAACAGCATGCCACTGCACTCCAGCCTGGTTGACAGAGTAAGACTCCAACTCAAAGAAAAATAATAAAGAAATAAAAATAAAGTTTTCAACATAATATTGGAGGCCTTGACCAATACAGTGAAACAAAGACAAAATTAGCAAAAAAAGGCTTAGAAGAAAAAGTGCAAACTTACTACTATTTCCACTGATATCATTCCATACATAGAAATTCCAAGAAAATTCACAAGTATTAAAGCTCATAAGAAATATAGCTAACACTATTAATTTAAAAGCCAATAGAGTTCTACTGCTCTAGCAATAACTAAATAAAAACATAGAATATAACATGTCATTTACAATACCAGCAAAACAGAAACTGCATAAGTCTTTTATACAGAAAATGTTAAAGTTTTATTGAGGGACATAAGGAAAGACTTAAATAAATGAAGAACCATGCCATATTCGTGGAAAGGACAATTCAATACTCCAATAAGGCTAATTTTCTCAAATTACTATACAAATTTAATGTAATTCAAATTATATAAGATAAATACTATTTTGAGAAATCTGGCTATGATAGCTGATTTTATGTGTAAATTTGACTAGACCACAGAACCCAGACATTTGGTCAAATGTGATTCCAGATGTTTCTGTGAAGGTGTTTTTAAAATTAGATTAATATTTAAATCAGTGGACTTTAAGTAACGCAGATACTCTCCAAAATTTAGGAGGACCTCATCTAATTAACTGAAAACTCATCCAATTAACCAAAGAAAAAAGTTCTACTTCCTGGGAAAGAGGAATTTACCAGAAGCCAGCCTTCAACATTGCTTCAATGGCAACTCTTCCCTGGCTCTCCAGCCTGCTGGTATCCTGCAGACTGGGACTTGCGAGCTCCATATTCACATTAATTCAAATAAATCTCATATCTCTCTCCCCAGTACCACCATACACACACGTTATTGGTTGTGTTTCTCCAGAGATCCTAACTAATACACTTGACAAACTGATTCTATAATTAATTTTGAAGAATTAAGGGCCACAAATAACTGAGGATAGTTTGAAAAAAGAAAAGGAGCAGTAGATAGTAGATTACCCCTATTAGATACTGAGTCATATAACATTTAAAGATACAGTAATTAATATAATCGTGTTTGCACAACTAAAAGAGAAGCCCAACAGAAACAAATAGAGAAAATAGAACATATTTTCTCATATATGTGAGGACATGGACTATGTTGATGTGGCATTATGAATTGTTAAAGAAATGAGGGGGAATTTAACCAAGGTGCTGGGAATATTTCTCAATATACAGAGAAAAACAAAACCAGTACTCAACCTCACACCACACAGAAGGGAGCAAGAAATAAAACATAAACATAAAAATTCACAGGTTGAAAGAGAGGCAAGAATAAGCATTTCTCCCCATCTCTCCCTTTTTTCAGGGACTGAAAATGGGTCTCTTCTGGGTTTCCATCTTTTTCTGAAAGCATCCTCTCAGATCACCCTGCCTCTGTGGTCCCAGCACAGACAGGAAACTCTTGTGGGTAGCTCTGGCTCTCCTAGAGTGATTCCCTTGTGACCTTCCTCACTTGTCCATCAACAGGCTTCTCCAGTGGCCATTCCTCCCAGGTTCTGCCTCTGCCTTGCGACCTGGGTTCAGTGATGCTAATAATACCATCTTTTTTCCCTTTGTCCGTATAACTCTAGAGGTGAGAGAGACTTTCTGCTGTTGCTGATCTATGGACTGCTAATTTAATCTCTTTTCAGTTCTTCTAATGCTCCATAACTAGTCTCCGGTATTACACAGCCTCAAGGGAACTATCCTGCCTGGAATTTTTTTCCTCTCTGATATACTACACTAGTCACTAAGATGAGAAATTTTACTGAAATACTTTGCAATGGCACCAGTAACAGCTAATTCACATTTTTCTATACAACTTTTTGCAAGTTAGTTTCTCATCATGAAGCTATATCTTAATGATTGTTTTTTTAAATTTTATCAAGAATTAAAATTCTAGCGTGTTTTAAGTCTCCACTGTGAACATGCTATACAGAAGATAATACTATCAGTAGCAGTATTATCACTTAATTACTGTCTACATGACAGTAATTTTTTTTTTTTTTTGAGTTGGAGTCTCACTCTGTCGCCCATACTGGAGTGCAGTGGCCGCTCTCGGCCACCGCAGCCTCGACCTGCTGGGCTCCGGCGATCCTTCCGCCTCAGCCTTCCAAGTAGCTGGAACTACAGGCGCGTGCTACCACGTCCGGCTAATTTTTTTGATTTATTGTAGAGATGAGGTTTCGCCTGACCAGGCAGGTCTCGAACCCACAGGCTCAGGCAATCCACTCACCTCAGCCTCCCAAGGCGCGGGATTACAGGCTGAGCCACCGAGCCCGGCGGACAGTAATATTTATAGCAAAAATAATTCCACAGATTCCATTACCTCTCATGTAAGGCCATTACAGTATGTTGCTATGATCTGTTTCAGCATTAGCATTTTATTATTGTGGCTGTACCTATAATTCTATAATTTCATATTCTCAAAACACTCCTTATCTCATCTACAGTCCTCTTTCTTATTTTAACTCTATCAGAAATTGGATTATTGTCCACATTGTAGACAATGAAGTGGAGGAGAATAAAAAGGAAAAGACTGCATTTGAAAAACCTTCCTTCTGATCATTAAAAAAAAAAAAAATCTAGCAATTATTGAATATTTACTATAAGTCAAGAACTTTTTTCCATGAAAAAGTGAAGGTTCTCATAGAAGCCTAAGCACTCTTTCTCACTGGGGTTACTTGTATAGATATGTCTATATTCATTTTTGTTTGATGGAAGCATATTCTAGTCATTACCAAGGTAAGTTCATGAGAAGCATTTTAAAAAGCTGCCAAAGGGGTCTGCGCAGTTTTACAGTGTTGATGAGATCCACCCTGGGATTCAAGGTGCAGTTTTGAAATAAATTAATCTGTATGCTTTAAAGCTAATTATATAGAGAATTATTTCTTTAAAATCTGCCGGGCTCGGTGGTTCAGCCTGTAATCCCGTGCTCTGGGAGGTTGAGGTGAGTGGATTGCCTGAGCCCACAGGTTCAAGACCCACCTGGGCAACTTGGCGTAGACCTCATCTCTAGAATAAATTTTAAAAAATTAACTGGGTATGGTAGTATGTGCCTGTAGTTCCAGCTACTTGAAAGTCTGAGGCAGAAGGATCGCTGGAACCCAGCAGGTAGAGGCTGTGTTGGCCAGGAGCATGCCACTGCACTCTAGTCTGGGCAACAGAGTGAGAATCCAACTCAAAAATAAAAAAATAATAAAATCTATAATATTCCTGACAGAATTTGTATAATTCTTGGAAGAAACATATCCATCCTATCAATTTCTTTTACACTGGGTCAGTAGTATTTATCCCTTATATGACACTTATTTTTGTATCTTGTGAAATAAGAAGTGGAGAACTGAGTCAAATGTAATGCTAAAACAGTATATACCACATTTAGTCACAATAAAACATAATCCAAGTTGCATGCAATTTGTCATCTAAGTGGATACTTAGCATAAAATCAATAGTATAAAACACTCAAAGAAGCAAGATAGCAAAGAAAAAAACTGGAATTATCACTGGGTGGATTTAAAAACAAATTGGACACAAGAGAAAAAAGGGTCAGTGAAGACAAAGAGATCAATAGAAATGACCAGATCTGAAAAACAGAGACAGAAATGTTTTATTTTATTCCATGACCTGTGAGACAATAACAAACAACCTAAAATACATGTTACTGAAGTCCAGCAAGGGAGAAAAAAGAGAATAGAGCAGAAAATGCACAGGTAAAAATATCCCAGATTTGGATGGGAAAATCTTCACATCTAAGAAGACCAATGATCTTAAAAGAGGGTAAATGGAAAGAGAGCCATTGTTGTGGACAGAATAATGCCCACCACCACAGCCAAAAAGACACCCACATTCTAACTCCCAGAAACTATCAAAACCTTCAGTGGCAAAAGGGCCTTTTCAAGCATGAATAAACTAAGGCTGTGGAGACAGAAAATTATCCTGGATTATCTGAGTGGGCCCAATTTTGTAATCCAAGGGTACTTATAAGGGAAAGAGGGAGGCAAAAGAGTCAAAGTCAAAAAGATGATGTGAGAATAGAAACAGAGGTCAGAACTAAATGGTACCATGAACCAAGAATAGGGGCAACTTCTAAAAGCTGGAAAAGACAAGAAAACAGATTCTCCTGTAGGATCTGCAAAAGAATACAGTCCTACAAACCCATTTTAGACTTATGATCTCTATGACTACAAAACAGCAAATTCGTATTGCCTATGTCACTGCTGTAGTCATTTGTTTACAGCAATAGGAAAGCAATACAGTAATAGGAAAGCAATACAACCACAAAGAGGATTAAAACCAAAGAAAATGTAAACTAGTTCCACCACTATGGAGAAGAGTATAAAGGTGCTCAAAACCTGACAAATGGAACTATCGTGTGATTCAGCAATCTCCTACTGGGCATTTATCCAAAGGAAAGGAAATCAGTATATTCAAGAGACATTTGCATGCCCGTGTTTATTGCAGCATTATTCACAATAGCCAAGATATGGAATCCACCTGGTGTCCATTAGCACACAAATAAATAAGGAAAATGTGGTATATATACACAGTGGACTACTATTCAGCCATTAAAAAGAATTAAATCCTATCATTTGTGGCAACATGGATAGAACTGGAGGACATTATGATACATGAGATAAGCCAGGAACAGAAAGTTAAATACCACATATTCTCGCTCATATGTGGAAGCTAAAAAAAGTTTAATCTCACAGAAGTAAAAAGTAGTATAGAGAATGCTAGAGACTGGGAAGGATAAAATGAAGGAACATAGGGAAGAGATTTGTTAAGGGATACAAAATTACAGCTAGATAGGAAGAATAAATTCTAGTGTTTTATAGTACTGTAGGCTGGCTATAGTTGAAAACACAGTTTTAAAAAATGAAAGTAAAACAAAGACACTTCAGAAAGTAAAAAAAAAAAAACCTTCCTTGTTGCCAGCAGAACTCCACTGCAAGAAATACTAGAGGAAATCCTTTAAATTCAAGCAAAATTATACCATGTAGAAGCTTGGATTGGCAGGAAGAAATGAAGAACACTGGAAATGGTAATATGCAAGTAACAAAGAACTTTCCATTTTCTTTCATCTCTTAATTTCTTTAAAAGTAGCAACTGATTGTTCAAAGCAAAATATTAATATTAATTCTTGGCATTTATATGACATATAAAAATAAGATATATGGAAAGAAGAGCACCAGATAAGGGAGGAAAACAGAAGTATGAGAAAAAGATTGATAAATAACTTGTATCAGTAATGGAGAAGGGGACTATAAAAGGATAAGAGAACATTGTAAACAATTTGAAGCCAATAGATTCAACAATTTAGATGAAAGAAAAAGTTCCTTGAAAAATTCAACTTAACAAAATTGACTCAAGGGAAAATAGAAAATCTGAATAATTCTCAAAGCCAGTTTATTAGGAAATTCTAAGAAGTATATAACATAACAAAAATTAATAATAATAACAGTCTTTAAAAAATTCTCTTAAAAGATAGAACAGAATATCGTTTTTTGTTTATAGGGCCAGCGTAAACTTGATATCAAAACCTAACCAAGATATTACAAGAAAAGAAATTTATTGATCATTACCTCTCAAAATCAGTCACAAAAGTTAGCAAATTTAATCCATCAATATTAAAAACAATAATACATCAAGACTAAGAGAAGCTTATCCCATAAATGTAAAGTTAGTGTAAGATTTTTAAAAATTATTATAATTCATGACATAACATAAAGGAGAAAATTAGATGGTGCTTCCACCAACACAGAAAGCATTTGACAAAACACAGCACTTATTTGTGATCAAAAGCTCTCAAGGAATTAGGAATGGAATGAAAATAACTTAATCACACAAAGGACACTAATGAATAAAATTACTACAAGTAAACATATTTTATGAGAAAGTATGGGAAACTTCTCCCTATAATCAGGGACGAAGCAAGAACATTCATTCATATCACATTTATTCAACAGCTTAATGAACAAAAAAGAAGTAAAAGTCATGTAAGCAAACAGTAAAACTGTTCTTATTCACAAACAGCATAATTGTGTATGTAGAAAAACCTAGGAATCTATCAAAAACTACTGGATCTAATAAGTGAATTTAGCAAAGTTATAAGATATGATCAGCAAAGTAAAAAGTAGTATAGATATATTATATATGTATATACAAACACAGTTATATCTATATACTAGCAATAATAATTCAATGTAAAATTTTAAGTACTATTTAAAATAGCATCAAAAACCATCAAATACTTGAGAATGAATTTAACAAAAAGTTTGCAAGGACCTGAAAACTGCACTGAAGCCACAAAACATTGCTGAGAGCAATTAGACAATACCTAAATAAATGAAAAAATATACCATGTTCATAGACTGGAACACTCAATATTGTTAATATTCCAATTCTCCCCAAATTTATCTAAAGATTCACTGTAATTCCAATTAAAACCCCAACCGTTCTTTTGGAGGCACTGACAAACAGATTTTAAAATTTATATGCGACTGCAAAAGACCTAGAATAACCAAAATAATCTTGGAAGAACAGAGTGATTCCCATTACCAAATTGAAGACTTAATTTAAAGGTACAGTTATCAAGACCATGTGGTATTGGCACAGGATACACAAATCAGTGGAGCAGAATTGAATTCAGAAATAGACCCACACATACTCAAAGGGCAAAGGCACCAAGGCAGTTTTAAAGAAAGTCTATTCAACAAATAGTGCTGGGGGGGGAAAAACCTAAATACATGTATTTTTTAAATGAATAAATGCTTATCTCACATTATACAAAAAAATTAACATGAGCTGACTCTCATGCTTACACATGAAAGCTAAAACTATGAGTCTTCAAGAAGAAAACATAGGAAAATGTCTTCCCAATCTTTCTGGGAGTAATCACAGACTTCTTAAGAAGCATACAAAAGCTCTAATACAAATTAGCCTACTTCACAAAATTGAATGTTTAAGACTTATTCTAATCAAAAGAAACATTAAGAACACAAAAAGTAGCTGGGCTCGGTGGCTCAGACTGTAATCCCACACTTTGGGAAGCTGAGGTGAGTGGATTGCCTGAGCCTGCGGGTTCGAGACCCACCTGGGCAAATTGGCGAGACCTCATCTCTACAATAAATCAAAAAATTAGCCAAGTGTGGTAGCGCACGCCTGTAGTTCCAGCTACTTGGAAAGCTGAGGCAGAAGGATCGCCGGAGCCCAGCAGTTGAGGCTGCAGTGGCCGGGAGCAGCCACTGCACTCAAGTCTGGGTGACAGAGTGAGACTCCAACTCAAAAAAAAAAAGAACACAAAAAGTATAAATGAGAGAATATATTTGCGATAAATAAATCTGTCAAAATACTGGTTCCAGAATATATAACTCTTCTAATTCAACAATAAAAGATAAACAGTCCATTAAAATATGAAAAAACCCACAGATAACTTTTAAAAATATATATATATAAAGTAACAGTAAAAATAAACTTGTCCTTACTCTCAAATTTTGGTGTCTAGAAGGACATATTACTTGTTCCAGAATTTATCTACAAAATACCCATAATTCCTTTGTTTCTTTTTAGGGATTAAATTTTATTCTTTATTCTGTTTCATCAAGTGTAATATTACATTATTTTTGCCTTTATAAAATAACATACGTTCAGCACCTATGGCATATTTAAATCACGTCTCATCTAAGTACTCTATACCTTGCTGTTGGGCAAGTAAACAGTATAACATTTCTAGAAAGCAGTTTTATAATTTTTATTAAGAGGTTTAAAAACATTTATGTCATTGAATCAGTAATTTCCTGGTGATCTGTCATAAGAAGGAAATTTTTCATAAAAGATTATTACATAAATTGGGAGACAGCTATACAATAAAAGGATAGATAGTACTTTATACTATGGGTTTTTCTTATAATAAGATTATTTTATGTATGTTTAAAAACATAAAAATAAAAAAATTAGAAAGAAACATCAAAATATAGTTATTTAGGTTCATATGATTATGACTGATATTTTACTTTAGTTCTTATACTTATGAGTATTATCAAAATTAACAAACATTTAATATTTTTTTCTTTAAAAATAAAAGATTATATTATGTGGTAAGTGTAAAACTTCAGCCCTAGGAATTTTTCCATGTACTTCTTTCTCATTGAATAACCTTTTGCTTTACTAATGCATAACTATAAAGGAACTGACGCATTTTAATTTCAATTAACAAAAAGAAAGATGGATATGCTTTCTTTAGAGTTTATAAGACTGAAATCTTTGGATTTCATACTGAATGGCAAATTAGGCTCTGAATTCCTCTTTCTGAATAATGCTTTGAACTGTCTTGAAAAGTTTTAAATTACTTAGAAAAAACTAAACATGAAAGAAACTTCAAAACTATAATGGCAGAAAATTACAGCAGAAATAAATACAAATTGCAATGTCTGATTATGGTCTGTGTAAAAATCCCAAAAGGTAATCAGGTTATCCAGCACCCAATGAAGAATCATCTTAATTAGCAAGAATGCATTTCAACCAGTAAAATGAATTGAAGACTTATGCTCCAAAATTTGCAATTACAAGATAAAGAGTCTAAAATAAACAGTCTTTTTTTTTTTTCCTATTCCAGTAATTCTATTTAAAAGCTCTCTTAAAGTGCCACTCTAAATTTTCTGTTTTTGGATTTAACTTAAGTCATAACCAATGTACAAATATATTTATTAGTTATTCCACAGTTTTAAAAATTTATAGTCTTCAATTACTACAGACATAACAATTTCTAAGAAAAATCGTTTTTAAAAAAAAGTTTGACCTGGCCAGGCTCGGTGGCTCAGCCTGTAATCCCAGCATTTTGGGAGGCTGAGACGAGAGGACTGCCTAAACCCATGGGTTCGAGACCCACCTGGACAACTTGGCGAGACCTCATCTCTACAATAAATCAAAAATTAGCCGGGCGTGGTAGTGCGCGCCTGTAGTTCCAGCTACTTGGAAGGCTGAGACGGAGGGATCACAGGAGCCCAGGAGGTCGAGGTTGCGGTGGCTGGGAGCGTGCCACTGCCCTCCAGCCTGGGTGACAGAGTGAGACTCCAACTCAAAAAAAAAAAAAAAGTTTGACCTACTAGTTATATTTTTAATTCTATAGCAGCTATTTTAAATATGCAAAAATAAACACATATATCCAAATAAAACAATTATATTGTATTATTATTATATTATTCTGTTTATATAACATCTTAAACAGATGTTTAAATTTTCAAATATTTACCTTCATTAAAATATAATTAACATTTCAAGAAAATTAAAATATAATCACATTTCAAGAAATGTGAAATTGAAGACTGAAAATAAAATTATTTCATCTTTAATAAAAAAAATACAAGGCTGTACTACTATTTGAGTGGCAAGTAGTAAGGTAACATATATAAAAATAGAGAAATATATGCCAGTATATATTTAGAGAGCACGGAATGTTCAAAATTATGCAGCTTAAACTACATATAACTCCTGATTTTTTAAGATAGGATTCTCTATCTTGGAAGCAATCTACAGTCACTGGAATCTGAGATTCAGTCACATTTTTTATGCTAACTGGTATCTGTGTGTTACATTATTCACATCATGCAAAGAGAAAAAAATAATTGACATAATTTTAGTATTCCATTTCCTCATTGCCAACTCCTATCTACTACTATTTTCCTCTTTTTTTCTACAAATGATAAGAGAGAGAGAAGGATTTGACAGACTCCCTCTTCAACCTAAGGAGATCACCTGACCTCTCAACATATTAATATATTTCAAATTGCCCATTTTCATATAGCCTTAGATGTCTCACAGCGGTTTCAAATGTAAAACAGAGCTCATTTCTATTGTGATTCTTTCTTTCAGGTTTTCTATTCCATCTAATGCATCCATCCTTTCCCTAGCTGCCTACTCTTGCCTCCCAGGATTCGTGCACACCCCTCCTCCTGCACCCCTCACAGTGAATCACTATATCCACATATTTCTTCTGAACTCGCCAGCCCTTCATTCTTCTCTGCCACTTTCCTATTTCAGGCTTCCAGGCCTTCTTACTTCTTCACCTGAACTCTAAAACCAACATGCTGACTTGTCAGCTGCTCCCAGTGGCAGAGACTTTGGTCGCTTTCTACCTGGACATCCAGGCAACCTTTCCAAAGCACAAATTTAACCCTGTCTTATCCCACCTCCCTCAGCCTCCCCATTGGCAGTTTAAATAGCTCTGTCTCGGCTCTTTCTCCATACTCCGTAGTCCTTACTCTGAGCCACCACTAGGAACATTCCTAGGACATCGTGGGTTCTTAGGCAAATTCCACTCGGCAATTTCACTCCCAGGGACTCCCTTCCTCCTCCGTGAAATCTGTGCTGACATCCCCATTTTATAAACACTGTTTGGTTTCAACTCTCCTTTCCATTCCCACCAAGGAGTTTCTGCTAGAATGTATCACAACAGACTGTGATTGGAGTTTACTTCTTTGTCCCTACAACACTGAGCTGAGAGCACCTCAAGGACAGGGATTTTCTTCTGGCTCATTTCTTAATCATCTTACTGAGCAGCATGCCATCTATGGACTCAGTATTTGTGGATTCAGTTAATGTTCACACATGTTTATGATTGACACTAAATGTTTAAAAGCAGAGAGACATTTTAAATAAGTGTTACCTTGCAACACAAAGGGTACCTGGTCCACTACAGGGGGGAGCGAGGGCCAGTTAGAAGCCCAAATTTCACCTGCATGCAGCCTACTTATGTAGTTAATCCTCACTTGTACCCACATCTCTATAATAAAATAAAATTTAATAAAAAATATTAAATTTAAGTTAAAAAAAATAAGTGTTACCTTAAATTTACAAAATTTCTATTCATTAGAGACCATCACTCTTGCTTGAATTTCCCATCCACTTCATGGGCCTTTTATGACCCAGACTCAAGAGTCACACAGTATCACTTCCACTGTACTTGACTCATCAAAGTATACACACACAAACATATGACATATTATACACATAATATATACACATATATTATATGCATATTTTATACACAATGTGTGAACTTTACTTGGATCCTGATTCAAACAAAGCATAAGAAAACAAAAGACATTGGTGAGTCAATTGGAAATTTGAGCCCTGAATAGATATTTGGGTACTATTATTTTAATTTTTTTAGATAATATAATGTTATAGTTATGTTTTTTTTTATTTTTATTTTTTTGAGTTGGAGTCTCACATTTTCACCCAGACTGGAGTGCAGTGGCACGCTCACAGCCACCCCAGCATCAACCTGCTGGGCTCAGGCAATCCTTCCATCTCAGTCTTCCAAGTAGCCGGAACCACAGGCGTGTGCTACCACGCCCAGCTAATTTTTTGATTTATTGTAGAGATGAGGTCTCATAAAGTTGCCCAGGCTGTTCTCAAACCAGTGGGTTCAGGCAATCCCCTCACCTCGGCCTCCCAAAGTGATGGGATTATAGGCTTGAGCCACCGCACCCAGCCTATGGTTATGCTTATAAAACAAAGTCTTTATCTTTTAAAAACTCTTTCAGAGAGCCGGCTTGGTGGCTCAGCCTGTAATCCCGCGCCTTGGGAGGCTGAGGTGAGTGGATTGCCTGAGCCCGCGGGTTCGAGACCCGCCTGGGCAGGCGAAACCTCATCTCTACAATAAATCAAAAAAAAAATTAGCTGGGAGTGGTAGCGCACGC
>CAUYQG010104878.1:0-32484 GCA_963574415.1 Tarsius wallacei | reverse complement strand
CAAGAAGGGGAGAAAAAAGCAGAGGGGGGATGGGAGCATCTCCGAGTCGGGTTGTCCATTTCATGAATGTTCAGATGGGCCCTGTTGCATTTCAGGAAGGGTGAGATCTGTGGCTGCTGTGGTTCTGTTTAATTTGCGTTTCTTTTTTTTTTTTTTTGAGTTGGAGTCTCACTCTGTCGCCCAGACTGGAGTGCAGTGGCACGCTCCTGGCTACCACAGTCTCAACCTGCTGGGCTCTGGCGATCCTTCCGCCTCAGCCTTCCAAGTAGCTGGAACTACAGGCGCGCGCTACCACGCCCGGCTAATTTTTGATTTATTGTAGAGAAGAGGTCTCACCAAGTTGCCCAGCCGGGTCTCGAACCCGCGGGCTCAGGCAATCCACTCACCTCAGCCTCCCAAAGGCACGGGTTTACAGGCTGAGCCACAGAGCCCAGCTAATTTGCGTTTCTAACTTTGCAGTCTCTGTGTGCAGAGCTGTGAATGTGGGGAAGCAAGCCTGTGTTGCTGGGTTTGGAAAGCCGCCCTGTGGATTGCTGGGGGGGCAGGGCAGTCTGCTGCGGGATTGCTGGGTAAAGGGAGGTCTGCTGAGTGGCTGCTTGAGCCCAGGAGTTGGAGATTAGCCTGGGCAACACAGGCAGACCTCATCTCTACAAAAAATAAAATAATTAGCCGGGCTTGGTGGTGTATGCTTGTAGTCTCAGCTACTTGGGAGGCAGAGATGGAAGGATTGCCTGAGTCCATGAGGTAGAGGCTGTGGTGAGCTGTGATTTTGCCACTGCATTCCAGTCCGGATGGCAGAGTGAGACCTCGACTCAGAATAATAAATAAATAAGAATAAAAGCTCCGATGCCTGATGCAGTGGCTTCCGCCTAGAATTCCAGCGCTTTGGGAGGCAGAGGTAAGAAGACTGCCTGAGCCCAAGGGTTCGAAAACAGCCTGGGCAACTTGGCGAGACCTTGTCTCTACAGTAAATAAAAAAATTAATCAGGTGTGGTGGCACATGCCTGTAGTTCCAGCTATGTGGAAGGCTGAGGTGGAAGGATTACCTGAGCCCAGCTGGTCAAGCAAGGCTGTGGTGGCTGTGAGTGTGCCACTGTACTCCTGCCTGGGTGGTAGAGTGAGACTCCTACTCAAAAAAAAAAAAAAAGGATCTTTATATATGGTGAACCCTAAATCCAATGACAAGAGTTCTTTTTTTTTTCTTCTTGAGTTGGAGTCTCACTCTGTTGCCCAGACTGGAGTGCAGTGGCACGCTCCCAGCCACCGCAGCCTCAACCTGCTGGACTCTGGCGATCCTTCTGCCTCAGCCTTCCAAGTAGCCGGAATTACAGGCTAGTATTTTATTTATTGTAGAGACAAGGTCTCGCCAAGTTGTCCAGGCTGGTCTCGAACCCACGGGCTCAGGCAATCCACTCACCTCGGCCTCCCAAAGTGCTGGGATTTCAGGCTGAGCCACCGAGCCTGGCCGACAAGAGTTCTTATAAGAGGCAGGAAAAAAAAAGGAGTCGACAAGGGAGGCAGGGGAGAAGGCTGTGTGTGAAGATGGAGGCAGAGACTGGAGTGATGTAGCCACAAGCCAAGGAACGTGAGGTGCCACCAGAAGCCGAGAGAGACAAGGAAGGGTTTCCCTAGAGCCATGGGAGAAGCATGGTGCCGCTGACTCCTGATCTTGGCCTTCAAACTGGAAGAGACAAGGAAAGAATTTTCCCAGAGCTGCGGGAGGAGCATAGCTCCTGATCTTGGCCTTCTTGCCTTCAGAACTGTGAGAGAACACATTTCTGCTGTTTCCAGCCCCCGAGTTTGTGCTGACTTGTTATGGCAACTGGAAAGCTGATATAGTTGACAGCAGTCGGCGTGTCACGGAAAAACAATGACTTTCTCATGTGATCATCATATTCACCAAGGCCATGACATGTTTAGGAATCAGCATAGCAATAATCAGGATGGAATTGTTTTGTTGAGGAGACCAGACTCACAGGACATAATCAAGTTTTACCAGTTTGGATACCACGACCCATTGGGGTCGAACTTGCTGTTTTTGGTTGCAAAATATTTTGATTTGTTTTTCTTTTCCTAACTGTGGTATATTAAATATTTGCTGACTTTGGCAAATTTTTGCTTCTACAGGTTGTGGTGAGATTAAATAAACTGAACAATGTGAAGGCCTTTAGAAAACAACTGGCACCGTAAAGCATTTTATGTGTTGGCCATGGCTGTCCCTTTTGTTTTCCTGTTTATTCTGAACTTTCTGCCGTGAACATGGGTACGCATTTCCCCGACAGTTCATACACTCACTCATATTACACCATAGGTCAGCTATGGAGGAAGAGCCGTAAGTATTGGGACAGTTTTTCTGGGCCCCAATGCAAGAGTCTCATGTTAAAGATCCCTCCTTGCTTAATCTCACCTCTCTCATGGTTCTGGGACTCTGTTTCGTGTTCTAGGTGAGAGATGATTCCCAGTGAGCTGTTATTTCTCCTTTCTTTTTTTTTTGGTAGAGATGGGGTCTCAATATATCGCCCAGGCTGACCTGTAACTCTGGGCTCAAGTGACCTTCCCATTTCAGCCTCCCAAGGTGTTGGGATTACAGGCCTGAGCCGCCACGCCTGGCCTGAAATTAGAATTTAACTGCCTGGCATTTTCGTTTGCTTAATTTGGCAGTGCTGTCAGGGAGAGAGCCCCCACCCAGTGCAGTTGTTGGGACCTCTAATTCTGGCACTCCATTGCCTGCATTCAGATCTTGACTTACTAGTTACTTTTATTCTCTGACCTCAGTTTCTTCATCTATTAAATGGGATAACAATATTACCTACTTCTAGGAGTATGATGAGAATTATATGAAACTAAGTGTGCCAAGTCCTTAGGGTGGGGTCAGCAAATGCTCTTTGTGAAGGGCGAGATAGTCGATCTTTTGGGCTTTGCAGGCCAATCTCTGTTGCAGCGGCTCAGCTCTGCCGACATAGCGGGATGGTGATTGGTGACAACATGTAGGCCAATGAGCATGGCGTGTTCCCGCAAAGCTTGAGTTACAAACACAAGTGTGGGTCTCACTGCCCCCAGGCTGAAGTTTGTTGAGCCTTAACCTGGAACAGTAATGGGAAATAATAAGTGAGATTTAAGGGCTAACCATCACTGTTACACACAGTTGTGAGTCCCCGGCCAGGGCTGCTAGATGGTGTTCATTGAATGTCAAAAAAGCTCTTCTTGCCTCTTAAACTACTGATGACACCTGCTTATGGATGCCTGAAATTTCACAGTCACAGATTCAGTCTTGGCTGGGTGCGATGGCTCACGCCTATAATCCCAGCACTTTGGGAGACTGAGGTGAGAGGATTGCCTGAGCCCATGGGTTCAAGACCCGCCTGGGCAACTTGGCGAGACCTCATCTCCACAATAAAGCAAAAAACTAGCCAGGCATGGTGGTGGGTGCCTGTAGTTCCAGCTACTTGGAAGGCTGAGGCGGAAGGTTTGCTTGAGCCCAGCAGGTCAAGGCTGCGGGGGCTGAGAGCGTGCCAGTAGACTCTAGCCTGGACGACAGAGCGAGACTCTGACTTGAAAAAACAAACCCCCCCCCCCGCCACAGATTCAGGTTGCTCCACAGGCTTCACTCCTCAGGGTAAGGACTCTTGTGAGCACTGACAAGGGTTCAGGGGGCGCTTGAGCTCTGCCAGGCCCACAGAGCAGAATCTGCTATCATCCTCACAGCCATTCTCGGAGGAGTGTGCTATTCTTACCAGCGCTGTCCACCTGGACAAGCTGGGGCTGGAGCATGTGACCCACCTCGGGCCATGCAGCCAGTCAGGGCCACCCACCACCCACCGCTCCTGAACTCAGGCTCAGTCCATCAGAGCCAGACAGGGCCCAAGCTCCCCTCGTCTTCCCAAGGATAGGGCTGGGAGGTCTGCAGTAGAATAAGCCTGAAGTGGGGAAAGAGATGGGGTCAGAGCAAGAAAATGGACCTAGAAATGGGCTAGGAAAATTGGAGGAAAAGAAAGATTGCCGCCTTACCCAGAGCCGTGCCCCTTCCCAGCCTGTGTTCCGGGTCGAGTGGCACCCCAAGCAGTAGGTTCTCCACTTACCTGCTGCCTCTAGGCGCTGTCTGGATGGCCCGGGCCCAGCGGCGGGTGCACTGCCAGGGTCTTGTTAGGTCTACATCACTGAAACTGCCCCTGTTCGCTCCTCCCCAAATCACACTTGTCAAAAATAAGCGCACCATCGGAAACAGCTGGGGGTGCACACAAGAGGGCTGCTCCCATCCCCCAAGCCCTGCCCCTGCCCCTTCTGAATCAGAAGAAGGAACCCTGAGGCCCCCAGGGACACAGATGCAGAGTCACCCTGAGCTGCCAGCAGCCAAGCCCGCTGCATGATCATGGGTGGACCTCTCCCTGCCTCAGTTTCTTCCTTTGTAAAACACGTCGTTCTGAAGCTATTGGAGGTTTTGAATGAGAGGCAGCCGGCTGGTGAACCTGCCAAGGTGCGGGGGCGACATGTCTGCGAGGGCATAGAAGCTTCATGCCACCTCCGTAACTTGTCCTACACATTGCTTCCTGCTTTGGCTGTTCCTGAGTTGTGTCTTTTGTAATAAACCGGCACATGTAAGTTAAACAAAAGTGGAAGAGGCCCTCCCCTCTTCCACTGCAGAGGCCACCAAGGTGGTAGCCTCTTCCTGGGCAACGACCTTGTACTGGGTGGTGACCTTGTACTGGGCAGTGACTACATACTGGGTGGCAACCTTGTACCGGGTGGTGGGTGATCTTGTACTGGGCAGTGACCTTCTACCAGGAGGTGACCCCGTATTGGGTGGTGATCTCATACCGGGCAGCAACTTCATATAGGGCGATGACCTTGTACCAGGCAGTAACCTTGTAAGAAGTGTCTCAGAGCTTGCCGACCAGATGCTTTCTTCCCCTGGCTTCTTCCAGCAACCCAGTGGAACAAGAAGGAGTTGGAAATCTGCTGGGCAGTCCTCTGTCACTAACCAGCTGTGTGGTCACAGCAGTTGGTCACTTTGTGCCCAGCCTTTACATCCACCAAAGGTCATTCAAATCAGTACACATTTAACAGCGGCTCTCCGGAGGCTTCAGGAGGCATACCCATGAGTCAAGTTGTGTGACTCCATGGCGTCCTCCATGACAGTCACGGAAACAACGCCAACCCCTGAGTGCCATGGCAAGGGTGAAACAACCTTGCAGAGGGCCCACACAGGGCCTAAAAGGACCCTCTGTATGCACGCGGTAGCCCTCAGCACTGTTTCATCCATTCAGTAAATACCTGGTGGCACTTACCCTCACCAGGCTGTGCAATGCCCAGAAGCCACTCTGTGCGACTGTCAGATCTGCCATCCTCCAGCCATCATGCCTGCTCCAGATGCCCGCGTGTCCTGGTCACTACCTCTGTGCTCCGTCCCCCATAGTCAGCTGTGTCCTGATTCCTCGGCAGGAGGCCCAGGACCCCCTCTCCTTTGGTGACTGGTGGATGGAGACCCTGGAATCGCAGTCCTGCTCAGGAGAGAAGGGCTCTTCTCTCAGGGAGGTTCTCTCCCAGCAGACCTTCTTCATACCCTGACGTCAGCACAGAGACCCACCTTCCCCTGTCCCCACAGACTCACCTAGACCAGAGGTGCCGCCCAGGCCATTCTAGAAACCTCCATCCTCCTCATCTCCTCGACGCTGCCACCCGGCCGTCTCTCCTTTGCCCAGATGTTGGCATCAAGGCTGGAGTTCTGGTCCTGTCCAGCATCATCTCAGATGAGAAGAGCTGGGGCATGTTGGCACTCTCCTTAGATTTTTGTGTATTCAAAGCCTTGCACGCAGGCATGCGACTAGGGGGAGAACTGAACTATCAGCCTGGGTATAAACAAATAATTTGTAAACACATACTTGGGGTATTAAGTCTCAAACAAACAATTTGTAAATATATATTTGAGGCATGAAGCCCCAAATATATGCAGGGTCAAAATTCCAGAACTGCAAGGAGCCCTCAGCATAGCCCTGGTCCATTCCACTAACTTGACAGATGAGGAGACCAAGACCCAGAGAGATAACAATATTGTCCACAGGGCCCACAGTCATTATCTTAGGACTTTCCAACTCCAGGCTATAAGACACACACACGGCAGAGGGCCACAGGCTTGTCACTCACTGCTGTTTCCTTGAATGCTGTTTTGGTGGGTCGTTTGTCTGGCCTCATCATTGATAGTGACGCACTCAGGGCAGGTCCGATGCTGACTCTCCTACGAGGCCCAGGCCAGGGATTTTCAGAGGACAGGTGCTTGTTGCCCTGTTGATGATGAGATGGCCTCGAGGGGTCTGTGGGGCATGGGCCATTTCCCAGGCCCAGAGCCCTGCTCTGCATCTCAGCTGGAAATTGGCCACAATGTGCACTCAGTATTTGGTATGGGTACACTAAACAACTTCAGTGAGCTAAGGAAGAATGCATGTTTCCTATGGAAAAATAATAGGCCCACCCAGGCTGCTTTCTTGGATAACTTTAGGAAGAAGGAATAACATTTATAATATGAACTTTTGCAAGTGATTTTCTCTTTGTTTCCATTAAAATTTTTTTCTGTTTAATTTTTTTTTTTTTTTGTAGAGACAGGTCTCGCTATGTTGCCCAGGCTGGTCTTGAACTCCTGGCCTCAAGGGATCCTCCTGCCTGGATCTCCCAAAGCACTGGGATTACAGGTGTGAGCCACAAGAATTTTTTTCTTATAAAATATACATATAAAAGTATTTTTAAAAGAATAATAAAGTGAACCCCTGTGTATCTACTACCCAGCTTAAGAAATAAAATCACTATTATCTTTAAAACCACTCCCTGCCTGTGTGTGACATTCCCAATGCCACTCAGATATTTGTGTTAGTCATTCCCTGGCTTTGTTTTGACCACACACATATGCACCCTGGAACAACATGTTGTTGAATTGTGCGTATTTTTGAGCTTTCTATTAATAGCACCCTACTCACTGTATTCTTAAGTCTTTGCTTAAGACTTAACTTGCTGTTTTTACTCAATATTATGCTTTGAGTTTTATTGGCCTGGATTTACAGTCGTGTGGTTTTTCTTTGCATGATTATACCAGCATCCATTTATCCATGTTGCTATTGGACAGTTGGGTTGTTTCCAGTTTTTTGCCATTCTGACAATGTTGCCATGAAGATTCTTATTATGCATGTCTCCAGACACGTACACAAATTTCCTTCCCGTATGCACTGAGAGTCAAGTGCTGGGTGGTAGAGTATGCATGTGTTCGGCTTTAGTAGATATTACAGAATGGCTTTTCTAAAGTGGTTGTACCAGCATCTACTCCCACCAGCGTCAATATCCTTGTAACACTTCAAGTTGTCAGACTTAGGTTTTTTCCAGTTTCATGGGTGTGCAATGGTATCTCCTTTCAGCTGAAATTTGTATTTTACTGATTATGATTGACTGAAGTTTCTTTTCTCATAAGCTTATGAATCATTTCTCATTCCCTTAGTGTTTCCTTTTCATGTCTTTTGCTCAGTTGTTTTATTGGGTCATTTTCCCCCTCTTGATTTATACGCCTTCTTTATGTATTCCAGGTGTCGATCTTCCATTGTTTGCCAAGGTTACAAATATCTTCCAGTTTGTGGCTTGTCTATTCATTCTCCATTATGATATCTTTTGGTGAACAAGAGATCTTGATTTTATTTTATCTATTTTTTTTAAGTTTTCAAGCAAAGTTTATTTTGAAAGTAAATGAGAGAGAGAGAGAGAGAGAGAGAGAGAGAGAGAGAGAGTAAGGGAGGGGGCCGAAGCTAAGGAAACATGGCAGCCATAGCTCAACAGCCACTTGGAGACACCAGAGTTTAACAAAGCAATGACCGAGATCTTGATTTTAATATAGGCAAATATGTCAGCCATTTTCTTTATGGTTCCTACTCCTTGCATCTTAAAAAATCATCCCTTACATTGGGGTCATACAGATATTTTCTGACTGCCTCTATTTCCTTCACTCAGGTACCTTTTGGCAGGAAGATATCCCTGAGGCCCCAGTTCACCCTGTACGGCACTTCTCATTCTCCCTTTGCTGTGGTCAGTGCCCTTGCATTCATGCATGGGGCTGTGAGCAGGGACTTCATGTCACTGAGTTCTAACTTTGTGACTTGCGATGTCTGGCACTGGTTAGTCTCTCTTCTCCACGGCATTTTCGTTTTTTGGCTTCATAGCAATGGGTTCTCCATCATAGCTGCACACCTTGCAGGGGCCCACCCCCAGACTTTCTGATTTAATCATTCTGGGTGGGGCCCAGGCATTGACGTTTTTTAAAAAAGCTCTACAGGGGATTGCGTGGACTGTCAGGGCTGAGACCCACTGCTCTGTCATTTTGGGGAAAAGGCAGGCTCTCGCATCTGTCCTCTATGAAGCTGCTCACTTCTTACATTTCTGTGACCTCTTACCTCAGTGCCAGTCCCAAATCACAGGCCAGGAGGGGAGGCTGGAGCTGTGGACTGCAGCCCCGATGATCCCCCGAAGGTAGCCTGCCAAGAGCCCACCAGCCTGCAGCCATCAAGCCGCCATATTGGTGGTTTCATTTGCCATGGATGGGAAAGGGACAAATGGGGGGTGTGAGGAGTGGAAAGGGCGAGAAGGGACAAGTGCCATCTGCAAGAAAGGCAGAGGGACGGAAAGAGAGGCAAAAGAAGCACATTTTGGAAAGTGCCAAAGTTTTGACAGGAATCTGCCTCCCACCCCCCTCCCTTTCCCATCTGTTTTGGAGAAATGTAAATGTGCCCATGTTCCCAGGTGACTGGCCGGCGGGTAGCCTCTTTGGAATTCTGCAAACTGGCCATCTGTCGTCCCGTAATAAATGATAGCTATAAAAGAAAGTGATTATGGTGCCGATAGGGGAAGAGGCATTTGTTTATATTCTTATAATATGTATCAGATTGAATAGAAATTATCACTTAAAATTGACAAATGGAGAGCAGGGTTCCTTGGAGCAGGAATCAGGGACACAGTGGCAGCGATAGGACCATGGACAAACTTCATCTAGCCAAGTGTCAGAGACCAGCTCAGTCCCAGGGGTTCCAGAACACCCCGGGCTCTTGAGGGTGGGAATCCCGCTTCCCTCCTTCTCTGAAGGTCAGCGAGTGTGACTTGGCGGGGGCATGGGAGGGTCCTGTGTCCCCTCTGGCTAGGGCAGGAGGCAGGGCGGCCCTTTGAGATCAGCACAGAGCTGAGTGTAGTTTCTCTGTTGCTGTGGAAGCTGCCCGAATCTTCCACTCCTATGCATGACCCCAACACATGATGACCCCCTCTTTGATTTTCCCTTCCAGTCAAGCATTTACAGCCTCTGGTGTGATGCCCACCAGAGGGTCTTCCACCTTCTGGCTCTGCCTTTTCCTGCTCTCCCTCCTTGGGGGTTGCTCGCCTGTTCCATATCTTCCTGAAGCAGCACAATGCCTCTCCTTGAATCACTCTGCCTTTCTCGCCCCTTTCCACACCTCCTCACACCCTCCCATTCATCCCTTTCCCATCAATGGCAACTGAAACCACCAATATGGTGGCCTTGATGGCTGAAGACTGGTGGGGTCTCGGCAGGCTACCTTCTGGGGACCTTCGGGGCTGCAGTCTGTGGTTTCAGCCTTCCCTCCTGACTTGTGCTTTGACACATTGCCCTGCATTTCTGGTGCTGCTGGTTGCCTCCTACCCACAGTCTAGACCAGGGGGCACCCAGGACTCCCTCCTCCTGGAAAGCTGCCTTGAGGACCACGGCTGCACTGTCTGTCACACAGCTGTACTCCCACCGTCTCCTGCTCGCACACCTAGGCCAAAACTCTAAAATGGGGTATTTTTTCCACATCTCGAAAAATAAAACTTAACATGTATAGAGTCCCAATCATGTTTTCACACTCTACAGGGTAGACAAGGAAGGTCTTATTGCTCCATCTTCCAGATGAGAAAACCAAGTGGCAGAGGAGGAAAATTTCATGTCAAGGTCATACATTAGGGAGCGACAGAGTGAGCCGAGGTTCCTTCCTGGCCATATTCCTGCCTCCTGATAAATGCTGGTGAGGCAATCAGTGAGTCTGAGTTCATGTCCAGCACCCTTCACACTCCCCACCCCCTGCTTTGAGCATTTGACTGTGTTTATTTATATTTACATAAACATAAAATACATGTGCAAGTTGAGCATATGCTTACCTTTATTAAAGACATTGATATGTCCAACCCTCAGCACTGGTCTTAGTCGATGTCATGCTAGTCATTTTGATGATCTTAGTTCGTTTTTAGTGGTTTCAGGAGGAATTCATAGGGAGCTCTTGGATGTTCAAAAGTTTTTCTGCAAATCTGGCTCCGTTTGTGTGGATATAAAACCCTTCACTCACTTTTTCTTTTCTGGAATAGCTTTAATTTATCTTTCACATTTTTTTTTTGCACAAACCATTTCTGTTACACGATCTGATGACAATTTAATTTCTTTCTGTGGGGGATTTGACTGAAGTCCTTTCCCGTTGCTCCTGTTTCAACGAGATGTGTGCTCCTGGGCTGTCAGGAAGGGAATGCAGTCAGATGTCTTCTCTCTCTGCTCAAGACCTCGCTCTTTCCTTGTGTTTTTGAGCGATAAAAAGCCAAAGATGGGCTCTTGGCCAGGCACAGTGGCTCCTTCCTGTGATCCCAGCGCTCTAGGAGGCCAAAGCAGGAGGTTTACTTGGGTCTAGGAACTTGAGATCAGCCTGGGCAACATAGAAAGACCTCATCTCTACAAAAAAATAAATAAATTAGCTGGGCACACCTGTAGTCCCAGCTACTCGAGAGGCTGAGGCAGGAGGTCGAGGCTGTGGTGAGCCGCTGACTGTGCCACTGCACTTTAGTCAGGACAACAGAGTGAGACCCTGCTTCAATCAATCAATCAATAAAAATTGTAGGGCTCCTGCTTTCAGAGACCTCTGCTTCCCCTCACGTAGCTGTTAGCACCACCCCATGGAACTCTCCCCAGTGATACAATTGCTTTTGTTCCACACTGCCCAGTACAGTTGACGCCACTGGCCACATGTGGCTACAGGGCATTTGCAATGTGGCTAGGGCAGCCAAGGGGCCCAAATGTAGAAGGTCACTTCAGTGAGTGTCCATAAATAGCCAGTGTGGCCGGTGGTTCCTTCTACCTTTCTGTTTCCCCACTCCCAGTGCATGCATCTATCTTCAAGGGACCTCGGGCTGCAAGATGGCGGCCATGGCTCCGACCATTGTGCCCACCTTTCTGGCATGAAGGAGGGAAGAAAGGATGCCTTCACTAGAGGAGTCGGCCTTTTAAAGACATTTCTTGGAGGCCGCACAGAGTAACTTCCTCTAACACCCCAGGGGCCACCCCAGGTGCAAAGGAGGCTGTGAAATGTAGATTTTTAACTGGGCATATTGCCCTCCTCAGTGGTATCAGGGTTTTGTTAGCAAAGAAAATGCTGACAGAGCCCCTATCTGACGTGGGACCTCCTCTATGTGTCACCTCCCTGTCCCTGTACAACAATCCTGTGGAAGGGGAGCCATTATTATCCACATTTTCCATAACTGGAAACTGAGGCAGAAGGATTTCAGTCATTTTTCTAAATGACAGAGCCAGAGACCAGGCACAATAGCTCACGTCTGTAATCCCAACACTTTGAGAGGCCAAGGCAAGAGGATTGCTGGAGGCTGGGAGTCTGCGATCAGCCTGGGCAACATAGCAAGACCCTGTCTCTAATAAAAATGAAAAAGTTATCCAAGTATGGTGGTGGTCTCAGCTACCTGGGAAGCTGAGGTAGAAGGATCGCTGGAACCCAGGAATCCAAGGATGCAGTGAGCTGTGGTTGCACCACTGCATTCCAGCCTGGGCAACAGAGTGGACTCTGACTCTAAAAATAGTTAGAAGATAGAATAGATAGACAGGTTGAATGGATAGATAGATAGGGTAGACAGGGTGGGTGGATGGATGGATAAATGAATGGATGAATGGATGGATGGACAGATAGATAGATAGAAAGATAGATAGATGACAGATAGATGATAGACAGACAGTTGGATGGATAGACAGGATGAATGGATGAAGGGACAGACAGATGGATGACAGAGCCAGGGTTTGGCTCTGGGCACCCATTTCTCCCACACTGGGGCTTTTCTCCACCTGAGCCTCTGGCCTCTGTCGTCAGCTGACTCTGCTTTATTTCAGGTTCCCAGAGCCCCTGTCCCCAACCCTTTGTCACTGCATTGTCCCTGTAGTGGAAAAGCTTGGTCTCTTGGGTTGGAGACCCAAGTTCAGACTGTTCTTTGAGACCTGGGCCAGGGCCCACCCCGAGACCCACCTCCACCAGCTCACCGGGGCCTGCCCTTTCGGACTCCCGGTCCCCGGGCCTGTCCCTCCTTTCTCTTTTCCTGTCCTTCCCTGTCCCTCATTCTGCTGTTCTGCTTTTCTCTTCCTCCTCTCTTTTTTTTTCTTTCGTATACAACATCCCTTAATGCCTTCTTTAAAATAAAAAAAGGGCAATCTTCCAGCCAGGGCCTAGCTCTTGTATCACTTTCCTTTCCCTTCTCCTCCACCCTGACGGGTTCCCCCTCACCCCACCTCCCCACAGACGCTGTCCCCCCCCCCCCCGGGGCCCCCACTGGCATGCAGCCACCCCTGAGCTCACATTGGGCCCAGAACCACCAAGCCAGAGCCATAAAAACAATGAAGCTGGCACGGAGGCCTCCCCAGGGCTCAGCCTGGTAGTCACTCTCTGTCACTAACAGGCCCACGTCCACAGCTCCCTCCACGGTACTTGGGAGGAGAAAGCCCAGTGAAGGGGACTTTGACTTTCCCCAGAGGGAGCTTTGCCTCCGCGTTCCTGCTGCAACCTGTCCTTCCCTGCCTGGAGGTTTTGGTCCTAGGATGTCTCTCCCTCACTTGGCAGACACTAATTCCTGAACCAGAGTTGCTACTGGAGTGGTGAAGGGCTGGGAGGCTGGCCTGAGGGTGGAGGCAGCATCCTAAAAACCTTGGATGCAATCTATCCCGAGGATGGTGGGGGCCCGGGGGTTTGGTCTCCTTCCTCCTTGGGACTTCCTCCCACCACAAGGCCGTGACTTTCATGTAAAAGGAACGTGCTCTGTTGTCAAACGAATTTGTGCCGGGGACCTCACCCGTCTTTAGAACGACTCCCCATTACTGATGAAGCAGCGCCCACTCCAACAGCAATGAGCAGCCCAGTGGCGTCCTTGCTTGCTTGGCAAGGCCGTCTGATTGCACTACCTCCTGGTGTCCCCAGGACCATGGAGGGGAGCAGAGGCTGCCACGTGCAGGGGCCGTGCTCATCCCCGGCTCTGTCATGGGAAGCTGTAGGAGCCCGTGTGGCTACCCAAAGCCCTTCTGTCTTCCTGCCTCCCTCTACAACAGAAAGCCACATCCTCACTTCCTCTGTCTCTTCTGCAGCTGGAGGCGGCCGTGCCACCCAGGTGACATCCATGGTATGCAATGAGACGCTTTTAGGAACCTCTCGAGGAGGGTTGTCATCCTAAAGTAAAACAGGAGGGCTTTTCTGCCTATCCTCTTCTCACCTTCTTGGCATTGGAGGATGGAGGTGTGGTGCTGGAGCGGAGACAGCCCTCTTGTGAGCATGAGGTGCAAGCTTGAGGACCAGCCAATAGGGCCGACACAAAGAGCCCGAGTCAAGGAGCAGGACCCTTGGATCTCAACGCTCGCCTCCAGGCTTCTTGTTATGGGAGGCAATACACCTCTGCCTGACTTGTTACAAAGTAAATTTACAGAGTAAATCCTCATCCCCAAAGGTGTTCGTGTCTTAGTCCCTGGAATCTGTGAAGATGTTAGGGCGTGTGGTAACAGGGGATAAAGGTAGCAGATGAAATTAAGGTTGCTAATCAGCTGATTTTAAAGTGGGGAGATTGTCCCAGATTATCTGGATACATCTGTGTGCATACAGAGGGTGCCAAAAAATATGTATACACGTTTCAAGAAAGGAAAAAAACTGTAATAAAATTGTACTTCTCAATATATACCGATAACAAAAGATGAATACAAGTCAAGAATAGCTTCTGCAATTAGAAGAGGTGCTCAAAGTGGTTGCCATCGGTGTCCAGACACTTCTGGCTACGTTACGGCAAGACTTGTTGTTGTGCTAGACCTCCCGAATCTTCCCCTGTCCACATCACACACCACGCATCTCAAACTCATCACGAATGTGCACAATTGTGAGGCGTGTTGGAGGCTGTGCTGCATACTCACACCTCCACTGTCATTGTACTCCCGTAACATTCTCAAACTTCAAATACCGCTTCAAAATGGCCTTGCACTCCTTGAATGACAACCGTGCTTCCACCGTTTTATTTGACTGTCCTGCCTGTCCCATGGTGATGCTAGCATTCATTTGATGAATGCCATCTTTGGGGCAAATATCATACTACACATTGCTACTGTAATTAAATTCAACTTTGAAGAGTAATGCATAAATAACATCTCTTAAGATGTGTATACATTTTTGGTACTCTCAGTATGTGTGTGTGTATCAAATATATTATAGGATATATCCCTCAGAAAATATATATATTACATATATAAGAGGGGACCCAAAAAACTCTGGAATTCATTTATAAAAATATTATATATTTATTCTTACATGTTTAAACTTCAATCACCTTCAAAATACTCTCTATTTGATGCAATTCACCTATGAAGATACTTTTTCCACTGCTCCAAACAGTTTTTGAACTCGTCAATTTTGACGCCTTTTGGTGCCTTGCCGTTCTTTTGCTTCACCTCTTCCGCATCAGCAAAACATTTCCCTTTGAGGACTTTTTTCATCCGGGGAAACAAACAAACAAACAAACAAAAAAAGTCGCTCAGAGTGAGAGCAGGTGAATAGGGAGAGTAGGAAATGGGGGTCATGCTGCTTTTGGTCAAAACGACGGAACACTCAGTGTGGTGCCTTTGTAAATTTCCCATCACGACACAGGCAAATGTGTTGAAAGAATCTCAAAAAAAATTCACTGAAGCTGAACACAGTCTCTCACAGCAATGCTGACTGGTCCATGGATGCCGATGGGTTCCTAGAACACTCAACTAGTGGGGGAAGCCTGGACCACAAGGGGCCTGCCCTCCAACAGATAAATCCGGGGTTTTGGGAGTCCTCACCTCATAGATATGTAATGCGTATATGTGTGTGTGTGTGTGTCTCAGAGACAGGGAAACTTATTTTAAGGAATTGGCTCCCACAATTGTGGAGGGCTAATAATTCTGAAGTGGAATTCTGTATTGCAGCCTTGAGGAAGAATTTCTCCTACCTCAGGAATCTTCAGTCATTCTTAAGACCTTTGACAGACTGCATGGGACCCTCAAGCTATGAGGCCAGCGTCCTACTCATAGCCTGCTGCCTGAAGTGTTGATCACATCTAAAAATGACTTCACAGCAACAGTAGATTAACAGGTTTGACCCAACCACTGGGCACTGCAGCCTGGCGAGGTTGACACACAGAAGCAACCATCGCAAGGTCCCTAAATTTGTAAGAGGGAGGCGGAGGAGTCAGTGTCAGAGTGATTCCGTGCCAGAGTGATTCTGTGTGATGGAGACAACCGGCACTACTGGCTTCGAAGATGGGAGGGGCCCATGAGCCAAGGGATTCGGGCAGCTTCTAGAAGCTGGAAAAGGCAAGAAAATGATTCTCCCGAGAGCTTCTAGAAAGCAACCCAGTCCTGCTGACATCTTGATGCTAGCCTTATGAGACTCATTTGAGGCCAGGCATGGGGGCTCACATCTATAATCCCAGCACTTTGGGAGGCTGAAGCAGGAGGATCACCTGAAGCCAAGAGTTTGAGATCAGCCTTGGCAACATAACCAGACTCTATCTCTAAAAAAATAAAAGACCCATTTGGAGCTCTGATTTCCAGAACTGTAAGATAGTAAGTATGTGCTATTTAAAGCCTCTAAGCTTGTGGGAATTTGTTATAGCAGCAAAAGGAAACGAGCACAGCCGCTGTCAGTTTTTCCCCCCCGGTACTTACAGCCAAAAGCATTGCTGGCATTCCCTTGAGAATGAATGCCACGTTGTCCCTTTGGGCCTTCGTTCATCTCTGATAAATGAAGAGGGACAGTTCCCACCCTGCCCATATTGGATTCTAGACCTTCCTGCCTCAGGGTAGGCCATCCTTCCCTCTCTTTTTCCCTCCTTCCTTTGCCAGGTTCCTCCTCTGCACTATTTTACAGCTGGCACTCCAGGTTGTTGGCCCCACGTGCCCACTCCTGCCTTTGACTCTCCCCAGCATGCCAGTACTTACTATGCTCTTCAAGGAATGGGGTTGTCTTTTCTTTTTCTTATATCTTCCCACCACACTCACTGCACAAATCAACTTCTCTAGCATTCTCCTATCACCAGTTATGTGACCTTGGACTAGTTACTTAACCTTTCTGAGCCTCAGGCTGTTTGTCCATAATAAGCAGATCATAAAAGTACCTGCCACATAGCCTTAATATAAAAGAAATAAATGACATAGTGAGCATTTATCACAGTCCCTGACAGACAGCACTCACTGAATAAAGACCAGCTATTATTGGTGAAGGTATTATTTCTCTCACCATATTGAAATGCATTTTGAAAAGGTGTCACTCTCACCACTTGGCTGTTAAGAAAACTCATGTTGGAAGTGGTCAGTTAACTTGCATGAGTTTGGAGGGCACAGTTAGACTTGAAATCTAAACCCATCTGGCGAAATCAAAGACAATAAACATGGAAGTGTCTGGACCAGAGGCTGGCACACACCAGGCTCTCACGAATGGTCATTGCAGTTGTTGTTTAGTTGTTTCTATGACCCTAGTTTTTGTCGATTTCTTCCATTAATGTTTACTGGGGGGCCAAATCCTGTACTAGTAGGAAGAATACAAACATGAGACAGAAACTCCGTGCTCAAGGCCTTGTTAACTACTGAACTTGATATTTTTATAACTTAATAGTGCAAGAGGAATGGGGTGCTGTGGAGGGGGGAACCCACCCTCTCTCCCCTCCGCTGACCTCTCCCCTCCGCTGACCTTTCTGTTCTGTGCACTGACTTAACCTTCCCACCTCCAGGCCGTGCTCATGGCCACCTCCTCTTTGACCCTATGAATGCACCCCCTTCCTCTTTCTGCCTATGAAATTGCACCCATCCTTCAAAGCCTGGTCACATCCCTGCCCAACCAGAAAGACTTCCAGGATACGCCCACCCATTGTTCCTTTGAACAGCTCTGCCTGCTCCATCCAAAGGTGAGCATCTCAATGTCTGGTCCTCAGCTGTCACAGGCACTGACCAGTCAGAAGTGCCCAGCTGGAAGTCCCATAGGCCCTCCCGGGCACAGCAGGGGCACAGTGGCCCTGGGGCCACTCAGCGAACGTCAGATGTGTGGGGCCCTGAGTGGTAGGTGTTTAAAATGTTCTCATCTTTTTGGTTTTCCTCTGTCACTGGATTGTAAGTTTCTTTGAGTTTCCCCCAGCACTTACCTTTGTCACATGTACCTGTCAGGAATACTTTTAGATGCAAATAACAGGAAAACCAATGGCCAGTGTTTTAGACAAATGGAGGGTTATTTTCCTCAAAACAAGGAGTAGATGACTTCTGGGGATGGCTCTGTGACCCACCAGCAATAGCACCAGCATGTTCGCAAGTCTCTCGGCTCGTCTCTCATGGTCAAAAACAGTTGCCACAGCCCCAAACAGCAAGAAAGGGACAGTGTCACCGGCAGCACCTGTACCTTCCATTCTATTTTCCTCTAATGTCTTATTGCTCACGATGGTGTCACGTGACCATCCCAAACTTCCAGGGATGGTGGTGTAAGGGACTGAACATTTATGTCCCCTCCCGAATTCATATGCTGAAATTTTTGTGCCCAAGGTGACCGTGCAGGATGTGGGGCCTTTGGGAGATGACTGTGTCATGAGGGTTAGGGCTTTTAAAAGGGACCCTGTGAGATCCTTCTCCCTTCCCCCCACATGAGGACATAGAAGACGAGGAAGGCCCTCACCAGACGCTGATTCTGCTGGTGCCTTGATCTTGGACTTTCCAGCCCCCAGAACTGTGAGAAATAGACATCTGTGGTTTCGAAATCTATGGTATTTTGTTATGGCAGCCAGAGCAAAATGAGATGGCTGGAAATAGAAGTATTTCCCTTTTCCAGCCTCTGAGGTGGAGGCAGGCTAGAATGAGAGACTAGAAATGGACACTGTGTTGGGTGGCTGGCCAACAGTGTGTGCCATACCATACCTGAAAGAAAGAAAGAAGGAAAGAAAGAAAGAAAGAAAGAATCTAAGACAGGGTTCCCACTTGGACAAGTTTTAGGGTGGAAAGGACCCCAGGGGTCTGTCTGGTGTGGCCACTGGGTCATGTCGACTGAGAATTTACCCCCAACTTTCCCTCAGGTCTCCTCTTTCTTCCTTCCTCCCAGCCCCCTCACAGTCTCCCCTTGGTTGCGGGACCCCGATACAGCTCTTCACAGCCCAAAGAGACAAGCAGGGGTCCCTGCCCCCCACCCTGTCCATACAAGATTGATAATGAAACCAATACCTTTCACCAGCGTAATTTTCATATTTAATGAGCGTGACTCAAAAACTATTACATTAATTAGTCAAATCCCACAAACCGTTAATGGTGCACGCGGTAATTAATATTGTATTCAATTAAAAAATGACCTGTTTTGGGGGCTTCTCCCAGGTTGGGAGCAGGGGGTTGGGGCGTTTACAGACACGCACGGCCCCGGGTGCTGGCGAGGCCCTCTGGTGTGCCTGCCCTTTCTCTTCCCCTTTCTTTTCACAGTGCTTCACGGAGGGAGACAGCGCCAGGAGACACCGTGCACCCGGTAGCCACCCGGCCAGTGCCTGGCTCCCCTCTGTCCTGCCGCTCTCCCCTCCACCTCCCCGGCTCTGCCGACAGCCTACTTGCGGTGATTTATGGGAGGGCCTGGCATGGGGCTCACAGACTGGAAAATTTCCAGTTTACACAAGAATTCCCTGAAAAATGAGCTTGCTTAATTTATTTCTTTCATTAACGAGTTCGAACTGTGAGATAATCTTTCTGAGGGCCCTCGTGTTTCCACCCCACACCGTTTGCACATCCCGACAAGCTGCATCCTCGCCCCCGCTCCTGTCTACTGGGCAGCAGGCAGGGCCCCGGGAGGGCTGGAGGGCCGGCCTCCGTGGGAGGCTGCCTATGGCCCAGGCACTGGGACTGGCCCATCAAGGATCCCCTTCTCTCTGACCCTGTCAATGGTGGGAACTGAAGCCCAGGCTAAATCAGCAGGTCCCTTGGCCTTGTGCTGGCTCAGGTGATTACAGAGGGCGCAGCACTTCGCTAAGCCTCGGTGGCAGTGGCTGAGAGGAGTTCAAGTCAAAATGCTCAGCAGCCAGGGACCTAAGATCGAAGGGTTCAGGCGGGACCTCTATTCAGGTCATGTCTGGAGGACAAGGCCTAGGCCCAGTCCTCATGTGTGGACTGGAACAAGAGTGTCCAGGGATTCAAGTGTGGTGGCTCACACCTGTAATTCTAGCACTTTGGGAGGCTGAGGTGGGAGGATGACTCGAGTCCAGGAATTCAAAGTTGCAGTGAGCTATAATCGTGCCACTGCACTCCAGCCTGAGTGACAGAGAGAGACCCTGTGTCAATAAATAAATAAATAAATAGAATGAAATAAGATAGCTGGTCCAGGGCCCCTGCAGTTTTTCCACATCCCTTCCCACCAGGACTCCCCCGCTCCCATCTCACACCCTGACTCCCTTTCCCTCTAGGCCTCCCATCAGGCCTGGGGTGAACTTGATCCACCCTCCCCAGGTGGACCCAGGAAGAGGGCCACATAAACACTGGAAGCCACTTAGGACCACGTGCACAGGAAACTCTGAGGAGGTCGAGTACCTACAGAGGGGCACAGGCTTGACAGCCAGGGGTCCTGTCCCCCAAGGAGGAACACAGCTAGAGAAGAAGGACCATGTGAACCCAGCAGACACTCCGTGGCCTGGGAGGTGGACGGACCTTAGGAGATGACGGTGGAAACACAATTTGAAACCAGAAGGACTGCTGGAAGCCGGTGAGGCAGCATGGGGTATGGCGTCCTCGGGCCCTGACCGCCTGCTTGGAATCCTGACTCCACCACTTCCTTGCTGTGCATCTTTGGGCAAGTGACTGACCTTCTCTAGTCTCAGGGTCTTGATTTTAGAATGGGGATAAAACGTTGTTTCCTCCTAGGACTGTGAGAGTCAGGTATCCTCTGCCATGCACACAGCCTCCCAGCTGACACCGAGTAGAGATTACGTAAGTGAAAGTGATCACTACTATATTAATGGCAGCATTATTAGAGGATTTAATGGCAGTGCTGTGAAAACATTCAGCACTGTGGTTGCTATTACAGGCTCAGGAGGCACCTGGCCCTACCCTTTACTCGCTGTGGAATCACAGCAAACCACATAACATGTCTGAGCCTCAGTTTCTGCATTTGCAAAAACGAAGATGATAATAGCTCATAGGATGTTATGCAATTGAGTGGAATAATGCATGTGAGGGGTCTAGCCCACAGTGAGCCCTTAAATAAGTCAGTTATTATTATCTGTTAATCACTATTTTTAGGCCAGGCACAGTGGCTCACAGCTGTAATTCCAGCACTTTGGGAGGCTGAAGTGAGAATCACTTGCGCTCAGGAGTTCAATACCAGCCTGGGCAACATAGCGTGACTTCGTCTCTACAAAAGACTAAAAAAATTAGCCAGGGGTGGTGACGCGTGACTGTAGTACCAGCTACTTGGGAGGCTAAGGTGGAAGGATTGCCTGAGCCCAGGTCGAGGCTATGGTAGCTGTGAGTGTGCCACTGCACTCCAGCCTGGGCAACAGAGTGAGACTCCAACTCAAAAAAAATTTTTTTTTAATTTAATTAATTAATTTATTTTTAGACAAGCTCTCACTTTGTGGTTCAGGCTGGAGTGCAGTGGTGTAATCATAGCTCACTGCTGTCTCAACCTCCTGGTTTAAGCGATCCTCCCATTTCAGCCACCCAAGTAGCTGGGACTACAGTTGCACACCACACCTGGCTAATTTTTTAATTTTTGTAGAGATGAGGTCTTGCTATGTTGCCCAGGCTGGTCTTGAACTCTTGGCCTCAAGTGATCCTCCCACCTCGGCCTCCCAAAGTGCTGGGATTATAGGTACGAACCATCGCCCCTGGCCTGTTAATCACTTTCACCCTATCTAAATATTTGGGATTCATCATTATCATCAGACTCCAAAGAAATACTTTAATGCTTCCTTTTTCACTCTAAGATGAAATCCATAGTAGTATAATCTAGTTAAATGCATAATTTCAAAATATTATACAGCCTAAGTATAGTATAAAGAAAAAAAGTAATTTATAACACAACAATTTGAATTTTAATCTGCAAGTGATCAGATACAACAAGAGTAGAAAGCATAAAGGAGGAGTCTGTAGGTGAAATCCGGGTAGGGTATGGAGTCTGGTTAATTGCATTGCGTCAGTCAATTTCCTGATTTTGATGGTGAGCCTCAAGTTATGTAGGACGTTTCCGTTGAGGGAAGCTGGGTAGTGGGTACCTGATACCTCTCTGGACTACTATTTACAGCTTCCTGTGTGTCTATAATTATTTCAAAATATGTTTAAAGTGTTTCTAAAGGAGTTGAAAGCTTGCACCTATGTGTAGGTTCATGGCGGATTTGATTATGATTGCAAACTGGCACTCACCACTGAGCAAGCCCCACACCATGACTGGCGCCCCCATTTGTGATCTCATTTTCTGAAAGAGTGAGCAACTCTTGGCAAGATCCCGAACAAAACAAAGTCCAGTTTACCTTGACTTATGAGAACTGAATTGCTGGAAAATCTGGTGATACTTAAACTTTGCAAACAATTGCTTTGTGTTTATATGTAAAAAAGTGCTAAGTCCAGACTCACAGCCTCAGGTTGGGGTTTTCACATCCATGGATGTCCACTGGATGTTCAGAATTCATGTGGGACACGAGACGGTCTTTGTCATGGAGGATCATCCTGTGTGTTTCAGATGCCAGTCTCCCTGGACACACCCATTAAAAGTCTTTGGGGATACCCAGTCATTGGAATTTCCAACCCCCAGACCCCTTCCCCGAGGAAAGAAATGTGCACAGAGAGCCATACCATGAAGAGAGATCTGGTCGACCTCCTTACTCCTGACACTGGGGTGAACTCACTTAACACAAACTGCCTTGACCTTGGGTCTCTAATGCCAGGTTCCCCTTGTTCCTACCCCTCCAGGAAATAGCTCTCACCCTCTTCATGCATATCCTTCCCCTACCCTGTGTTCCTTTAGTTCGATGATGTCAGCATCATCCTTATGTATGAGTCTTCTGAAACCAGGCGCCAGCAGCTGAATTCTTGGAGACAGCTGCAGTCTTCCTGAGAGGGAACTCATCCCCAACTGCTGCCGAGGGACGGTGGCCAATCCACAGTCCCAAGGGCCTTCCCCACTGTGAAGCCCAGTCCCACTCTGGCACCACACTGCAGCTCCCCGGGCAAGTCTCTAGAAGTTGGAGTCTGGGTGGGAGCGCCTACCATGCTACTCCATTGTTACCTCCTCAAAGAATAAACTGCCCGGTCAATCTTCACATCTTCTTACTAATAAAAGAATACATGAAGCTGGAAAAGAAACGTGATCCTTGGCAAAATTGATATCCAGCAGACCCAAATATGCATAGCTGTTCAGACATGAGCAAGTCACTTAACCTCTCTGAGCCTTTATCTTCTCAAATTGTGCAAGGGTCATGTGAAATTGTTTGTATAAAAGAGCTCTGTAAACTATAGAAGATTATATGAATATGATTAATTGCTACCGCTGTTATTGTTATTTGAGCCAGTTCAATGATTCATTTAAATATGTCAATGAGAAGGCTGAGGCAGGAGGATTGCCTGAGCCCATCTAGATCAGGGCTTGGTGAACCACAGTCTGTTTTTAAAATAAAGTTTTTTTTTTTTTAAGGTGCAGTCTCACTCTGTCATCCAGGCTGGAGTGCAGTGGCATGCTCACTGCCACTCCAGCCTCCACCTGCTGGGCTCCAGCGATCCTTCCGCCTCAGCCTTCCAAGTAGCTGGAAATACAGGCATGTGCTACCATGCCCGGCTCTTTTTTTAAAAAATTTATTGTAGAGACAAGGTCTCACCAAGTTTCCTGGGCTGGTCCACTTGCCTCAGCCTCTCAAAGTGCTGGGATTACAGACTGAGCCACCGGGCCTGGTCTAAATAAACTTTTATTAGGACAGAGTCATGCCCATCTGGGTAGATATCATCTAGAGCTGTGGCAACAGCAGAGTTGAGTAGTATGACAGAGAATGTGTGGCCTGCAAAGCTTAAAATATCTGGCCTTTTATGGAAAAAGCCTGCTGACCCCTGGTCTACACAGTCACAGAAGGATTGGTCTAAAAGATCCAACCGTGTTACTAGCCACCTCAAGGTGCCCTGTTTCACACGGAACACGGCCTGGCGTCAACCCACCCAGCCAGCCTCTCCCTTCCGCTCCAGATGCCATGCTGTAGAATACTAAGCTTCTTTCTTGCAGGTTCCTGGCTCAGGCTGTGCCTTTCACAAGGACATGAGGTTGGCTCAGGATGGCTCTGGCGGGTAGAGGCCTGAGATCCTTTTCCAGCCCCTGCTTGGACCTTCTTTCTCCATCCCTGGAGCCTTCAGCCCCCCTGTCCTCAAAAGAGGGACATGGCATGGGTGTCACTGCCTTCTCCTGGCCTAGGAAGGCCTGAAGGAGTGAGCATCTCTCAGGAACTTGGCTCTGTGTGTGGAATGCCTAGCTCTCTGCCTGTAACCCAGAAGTAGAATGGCCCCTAGGACTCTTATTAATCATCACCTTTGGGTCCTGCCAAGGTCCAGAGTGCTCCAGCTTTTGTGGGGCCCTCCCCACCACCATCTACCTGCAGCTCGCATCCTTTCTCCCCTCTCTGGGAGATAGCAGGAGTTTTTCTAAGGCAGGTAACACTGTAATTTCGTGTGCTCTGTAATGACTTCTTAGTTACACAGACACTTACTAGAATTTCCTGAGAAAGAGGTTGAGGCCACAGTAATTCTAGACCTCCTATTGACTTGAGCGTAATTGCTACTAACAGACAAAGAGGTAATTACCGTGTGACCTGCCTTCTGGTTTGGAAGCAAACAATCACACGCGTCGTGCTCTTGGGGGCATCTCTGTCTTACCGTTGTGTCCAATTATGTCCTAGTCTCTGCCCTGCTTGAAAAGACCCAAGATCCCATTAATCACAGGACTGCTGAATCTGGCTGAGAAGGGGTGTCCCCGTCCAGTGGTAGACAGCCTAACGGTGCTCGAAGGTGTGTATGTCCTAATCCCCTGAATTTGGGAATGTGTTAGATCACATGATGAAAGGTTGCTAATTGGCAGACCTTGAAATTGGAAGGTTAAGGTTAATTGGGTTATCTGGGTGGAATCAATATAACCACAAGCATTTTTAAATGGGGAAAGGGAGGCAGAAGAGGAGGTCAGAGTGATGTGGTATGAGAAAAAACTGGACCATTGCTGGCTTTGAAAATGGAAGTAAAGGACCCACAAGCCGAGGGATGGGGTGTCTTCTGGCAGCTAGAAAACACAAGGAACTTTCAGAAAAGAGCACAGCCCTGCTGACACCTTGATTCTAGTCCAGTGAAATCCCTGTTGCAATTTTAATTTACAGAACTGTAAGGTAACGCAGCTGTGTGGTTTTCTCTATTTTTTTTTTTTTGAGTTGGAGTCTTACTCTGTCACCCAGACTGGAGTGCAGTGGCCGCTTCCAGCCACCACAGCCTCGACCTGCTGTGCTCCGGCGATCCTTCCGCCTCAGCCTTCCGAGTAGCTGGAACTACAGGTGCACGCTACCACGCCCGGCTAATTTTTTATTTATTGTAGAGATGAGGTCTCGCCAAGTTGCCCAGGCGGGTCTTGAACCGGGGGGCTCAGGCAATCCACTCACCTCGGCCTCCCAAAGCGCAGAATTACAGGCTGAGCCACCGAGCCCGGCTAGCTGTGTGGTTTTAAACCACTATGTTTGTAGAAATTTACTACCGCAGCCATGAAGTGCCACTGCAGGCCCCTCGTCTGTTCCAGCCCCCTTACCTGACAGAGAAACCCCTCTGCAGCCAACCTGACTTGCAGTCACCAGCCTCTGTTGAGGACTTCTGATCCAGGAGCTCAACGCATAGGATATAACCTGTTGGATGTTGGTTGGCTGTCACTGTTGGAGGACTTCCCCCGTGGGCTCAAAGTATATCTCCCTTAACTTTCCGGCACTTGTCCTATCTTCTCAATACACACACATGTACACACACACACACACACACACACACACACACACGTTTCTGTTTCCCATGACAGCTCTTCACGTATTTGAAGACTTCCCAGTGCTCCACAAGAAGTAAGCACCATAGATATCATCCACCATAGATGAACGGATGACCCAGTGTAACTCCTGCAATTCCCTTTGACTATGCAATGAACTGGGCCAACCTCTGTTATTTTTGCCCCCAGCCCCAGCATCCACTTTTCCCTTTCCTCGCTGGCAATTCCCAGGTTCTCCTTGGGAAACGCCCTCCCTTGCTCTCCACATTCCTCGCATCTCCTGCCCTGGGGCTGGCCATGGGGATTGATTCAGGGACACACACGGCTCAAGCCCAGAAACCAGGACCAGGCCCAATCTTCATACTCTGGTAAGGGAGGACCCTGGAGAAAGGGGCACCTTCTGGTAGGAGGCAGGAAGATGGACGTGTGCGCCAGTTTCTTGTTTTGCACATTGAGAAACAATGCATAAATTTTATTTACCTGCGATCTCAGTATGAATCCCACAAATGTGGGCTCAAATACCAACGCTGAAGGCGAGTTTTAACTTTATCCGGGCAAGAAAAGAACTTTATAAGGGCAAGAAAAGGAGTACTTGAGAAGACCCAAACAAACCTACATGAGAATAAACTATGGTTAGTTTTGTTAAACATAAAAATATAGTGAACTAAAAATAATATCGTAAAGTCACATCAACTTTTTTCTTTCCCATGGGGTCTTGTTGACTTGTTTAAATGGTTAACAGGCTTACTCATGTGCTCTCTCTCTCTCTGTGCCTCTCTCTGTCCCTCATTCTCTCATTTCCGATCTCTGTTTCTCTTTCTCTCATTCTCTCCCCCACTCCGCCCCGCTTCTCGCACTTCCTTTCTGGTCTCTCTCTGTCTTTCATTCTGTCTCTCACTCTTTCTATGTCTTTTTCTGTCTCTCATTCTCTCTCTCTCTTGCTTACTCTCTCACTCTGTCACTCATTTTCTCTGTCTCTTCCCACCCCCCCCAATTCTGTCCTTGGGGGGCACCCCAATCCAGGTTCTCCTTCCTGCTCTGAAGGGCACATGGGGAGTGGCTTCCAGAGGCATGAGCAGTGTCTGTGGTTTTTTTCCACCCTGTGATCTCCTGGGACTGGAAGCTGAAGTTAGCAACGCTGCCAGACCCCAGCTACCTCTCCAATAGAGCCAGGGCTTGGCACACAGCTGGCTTTCAGAAATGTTTGTTAAATGACTGACTGAATGAGAGGAGAAAGAGAGAGAGAGAGAGAGAGAGAGAGAGAGAGGAGAGAAAGGTGAGAGGAGGAGAGAACATTTCTTTTAACTCCCACTTGGCTGAAATAAGCAGCTACTTTAACAAACTTCCTATCAAAATGGCACGCACAATAGCCACAGAGCAGAAACAACCCAAATGCTCATCAAATACCCACGAATGAACAGATACACAAAATGTGGCATTTCCACACAATGGAATAGTACTTAACCATGAAAAGGAATGACGTTCTGATACAGCCTGAGATGTGGATGAGCCTCAAAAAGCTGAGTGGCAGAAGCCAGACACTAAAGGTCACCTGTCGCGTGATCCCATTTATAGGCTATTTCCAGAAGAGGCAAATCCGTAGAGACAGGTTAGTGGCTGTCCGGGGAAAGACAGGGACAGTAATAAGCGACTGCTTGGTGAGCAACAGGGTCTCCTTTGAGGATGATAAAAACATTATTAGGAACTAGGCAGGGGTGATGGTGGCCCAACACTCTGAGTACACCAAGTGCCACTGAAGTGCACGCGTTCACACGGAGGGTTTTACAGTATGACGACATGTTCATCTTGTCACTGGACTATCCAGCAGCCTCCCCCCTTGACATTCTCCAGGACTCACTCTGCAATTTGGGTCCCCCCAGTTCTTCCCTTTCCTCCCTCGACCTTTCCCTCCACTCTTCATGGAGAGTTCTACTTCCCGGCTTTCTCTTGAGGGCTTCCTGTGCCAGGCTGTCTCCCTGTTCTCTGCTGCCACCCTGCCCTCCTCTCCGTGACCAAGCCTCCAGCCCCCTTTCCTCCACAGTCTCCACCCACAGCTTCATAGGAACCCAGGAGGTTCAGGGGTGAACTGCCATTTCCCTCCTGCCAGGATTCTGGTGAAGTCTGTAGCCAGGAGTGGCTAGACTCGTATTTGGTTTTGATTTCCTTGTTCAACTGTCTATCATTCAGTTCTTCAAGTGCTAGCCACGCTGCAACAGTTCACGGGCTCTGTCAGAGTATGTCATCTCCCACTCCAAGGACTCACAACTATTCTAAAAGAACTTTCAGGCTGGACATGAGGGCTCATGCCTGTAATCCTGGATACTTTGGGAGGCTGAGGAGGGAGGAGTGCTTGAGGACAGGAGTTTGAAACCAGTCTGGGCAACACTGTGAGACCCATCTCTACAAAAAGTAAAGCCAAACAAACAAAAAACCAAAAATAGTTGGGTATGGTGGCGTGCCTGTAGTCTCAGCTACTCGGGAGGCTGAGGTGGGAGGATCACTTGAGCCCAGGAATTCAAGGTTGCAGTGAACTATAATTGTGCCACTGCGCTCCAGTCAGATGACAGAGTGAGACTCTGTCTCCAAAAAGAAAAAAAAAAATAGCTATCAGCGCCTGTCTCTGAGGCTCCATCACTGGGTCTCAGGTACAAGCAACTGCCTTTGTCTTGTGGACCTTGGGAACCCCCTTCCCAAGCTCTGACCCACCTTCTTCCCTTCTGACATTGCCCATGTGTGTGCAGAGACCAGCAGGCTGCTGTGGACTTTGCATTGCTAACTCCAGCTTTCAGTCCCAGGAGATCACAGCTACAGGCAGGCGTCGAGTGTGATCTGGGAACTCCCCTGGCTCCTGAAGGTGCACAACTGTCCCTAGGGCTGGGGTTCAAACCCAAGCTTGTCTTCTCCCAAAATACTTGCTTTTAGATCACTGTACCTCTCTGTTACGGGTTGAATGTGTCCCCTAAAAGGATATGCTGAAGTCCTAATACCTGGTCCCTGTGAGAGAGACCTTATTGGAAAACAGGGACTTTGCTGGTGTAATCACGTTAAGAAGTTGTCAGGGTGCATCCTAAATCCAACATTACTGTGTCCTTATAAGGAGGAGGGCATGTGGGTACAGGTGCAGAGAGGAAGCTGCTTGAAGTGGGAGACAGAGATTGCCGCCTGCAGAAGACAGTGGCGCCTCCCAAAGCTGGGAGAGGTGAGGGCGGAGCCGCCTGGAGTCTCTGGAGGGAGTGAGGAGTCACCATCTTGATTGCAGCTTCTGGCCTCCAGGACGAGAGGCCACGCTGCTGGTTTAGGCCACCTGGTTGGTGGCATTTTGCCACAGCAATGCTAGGAACCAACACGCTCTCCCACGCTCCACCCAACAGAGACCAAAGACATATTCTGAAAACAGAGGGAAGATATCGAGGGCCCAGAAGATACAGCCTGTGAGAGGAAGAGGCTCTGAGAGTCTCAGCATCACACGGTGTCCTTGTGACATCCTTATTCGGCCACTGTGAAAGCAGAGCCCCTTTCTGACCGCTCGGCCTGCCCTCTCCTTGGGACACTGATGACTTCCTAACCGTTTACACTCCTCTTTTTGCCAGTTCCCTTCTCCCCGGCCCCTGAATACGTTGCAAGCACCAGGAGGAAGGCATCCGGCAGCACAGGCAGGGCCAGGCTAGGCCAGCCCCCCGCAGAGTGCACCATGAACTTCCCCAGCCCAGGCCATGGCCTCCCCGGGTGTGCGTGTGCGCTCATGTGTGCCCGGAGCATAGGGAGAGGATCTAGTGATATTTCACACAAATGAGAAATGTTATTCTGCAGATTAAAGCCTCGCCGAGCCTGGTTTTGTCTTTATTTATGCGTTTCCATCTCCCTCTGCCCTGACTTGGGTGCCCACGCCGGGGAGCACTGAAGGACGTAATTGGCGTGGTGAAGGATTGTCGAGAGCCCCGACGCTCCCTCGCAGGGTGCCCCCTCCTCTCCCCCATCTGTCACCATCTAATGTGACAAAGTTTTTATCGGGCATCGAGGCACAGGAGATTAAAAGTAAATACTGCAATCAGGGGGCAGCTGGGGAGAAAATGCAACGCATTTCACAGTAAGCTGCACAGCTCATCAGGGCAGCCTTGTGGCTCCACGGGGGGGCAGGGCGGGGGACTGGGGGGAACAGGAGACACAGGCCCAAGCCGTGTGCTGTCACTCTTTGGCAGCTGCTATCAATCAAACGCCTACTATGTGCTGGGCATTTGGACCAGGTGGTTTTTCTCCCAGTCTTAATTTAATCCTCGCGATGATAGCGCCAAGTTGGAAAAGGCTCCCTCTTTAATAGGTGGGGAGGGGAAGGCACCCCAAGGTCACAGTGGTCCTGGATGCCCCGTCTCCTTCTGACCCTTCCTGCTCTCTTCTCCGATGGAGCCATATTGGGATTGGGTTCTGCAAGATAAATGGCTGGCCACAGGAGAAATTTTGTTTTGTTGCATTTTCGGTTTTGTGTTGCACTAAACCACAAGCTTCCACCACTAATTAATGAACTCCATCATATGTTCATTCATTCAGCATATAAGCTCTGTGCTCTGTTTGGTTTTTTTTCTATCCAATATATCCAGGCCACAGAACATTGTCTTATATACAGTTAGTGCTCGATAAGTGCTCGTTGGGCCAGTGTGGTGGCTCATGCCAGTAATCCCCGCACTTTGGGAGGCTGAGGTGAGAGGATTGCTGGAAGCCAAGAGTTCAAGAACAGCCTGGGCAACATACGAGACTCTGTTTCTACAAAACATGAAAACATTAGCCGGGTGTGATGGCACGCCTGTAGTCACAACTACTTGGAAGGCTGTGGTGGGAGGATCACTTAGGCCCAGGAGTTGGAGGCTGCAGTGAGCTATGATTGTGCCCTTCCACTCCAACCTGGGTGACAGAATGAGACCGTCTCTAAAAAAAAAAAAAAGAAAAAGACTCCATCTGTCTGGCCAGCTTTCTTAAGCTTTGGGGAACCAGCTCACAGTGGATCCAGGGGTCTTTTCCTCAGGCTGCCTGTCTGGAAGTAATGAACCCACTTCATGTTCCTTGTGGCATGTGTGTTGTCTCTCCAGACTCAAGCTAGTGACACCCCTTCCAGAATGCAGTGGGTGGAAGTGTCTGACTCCCATTTCATGGTTGGCTTGGAGAGGATCTGGGCCGTCCTCCGTGCAGCCCGGGCCTCCCCTGGGACTGAGGACGAATGAATCTGCTTTGAGCTCATGGGCAGGAACCAAGGGAGTGAAGAGGAAAGAAAACTCAACCCTGCCAGACTCGGAGCTCCCATGAAAAACAGTCCTTCACTTCCATGTGATGGCTGGGGAGATTGAGGCCCAGGAGAGACGAAGCCCCGTGTAGGCTGAGCAGTATTCGGTTCTTGAGAAGGAGAGGGAGCACTGGGCGAGACAGTGCTAAGAAAACAGTTCCCAGCCAGGCGCAGTGGCTCACACCTGCAATCCCAGCACTTTGGGAGGCAGAGACGAGAGGATTGTCTGAGTCCAGGGGTTCAAGACCAGCCTGGGCAGCATGGTGAGATCTCGTCTCTATAATAAATAAAAAAATTAGCCTGGCATGGTGGCGCACGCCTGTGGTTCCAGTTACTTGGAAGCCTGAAGTGGAAGAATCACCTGAGCCCAGCAGGTTGAGGCTATGGTGGCCCTGAGCGTGCCATTGCACTCCAATCTGGGTGACAGAGTGAGACTCCAACTCAAAAAAGGAAAATAAAAAAAGAGTTCCCCCATCAAGCCTGCGTGTTTTCCTTCTCTTCCTGCTTCAGACTCTTGGGGTCCCACTGCCTTGGGGACAGACAGACGTGGCCGGGATGCTGATCTCATGCTCTAGCCTCCAACATGGCTGGTCTCAGCGGCCATTCTGAACAGAAGGAGCTCCAGGCTTGCAAGGTCCAGGACTTGGAATCACAAAACATAAAATGAGCTGCATAGTAGAATCTGTTATTATTTGATCTCAAATAATTTTATCACATCCTATGAATTTCAATGCATTTTTCTCATTTTAACATTTCCAAAATCAGAGTGCAACTTATAATAAGTACATTTTTTAGATTGCATTTATTATTACTTTTTTTAGTCAGAGTCTCACTGTTGCCCAAGCTGGAGTGCAGTGGTACGCTCAAGGTCACTGCAGCCTCGACCTGCTGGCCTCAGGGGATCCTTCCACCTCAGTCTTCCAAGTAGCTAGAACCACAGGCACGTGCCACCATGCCTGTCTAGTATTTTTATTTATTGTAGAGATGAGGTCTTGCCATGTTGCCCAGGCTGGTCTCGAATCCCTGGGTTCGGGCAATAATCCTCTTGCCTCGGCCTTCCAAAGTGCTGGGATTACAGGCATGAGCCACTGTGCCCAGCCTAGATTGTGTTTATTTCTTAAATAACTTTTACTGGGTTGATGGTGTGTGTTATAACTGGTGACATCTAAGAATTGAAAGACTATGATATCAAGGGTCTAAGAGAATGAGACACAACCAGGTACACTTTGACGATGACAAGGGGCTTAGAAAGTGTGGAAGTGAGGATGAATTGATAATACAGGGCTAATTATAATAAATACCAATTCCTGAGTGCTTACCTTATGCCAGTTACACACTTTCTCTAACTCTTAAACAAGCTTACATGGAAGATAATATGACTTTAGTCATTTCAAACATATGTATATTATGGTCTCCATTCTGAGGTCTTTTTCTTTAATAATAACTTTATTGAGATGATTTACATGCTACAACATTAACCCACTTTAAGAGTACAATGTAATTTTGGTATTTCACTAATTCAGTATCTTCGCAGAGTTGAGCCTAGAATCTTTTTATCTGAATTTCTTGAGGATCTGATCTTGTGCCTGTTATATCTGCCAACTTTTACCCATGGCAGATTATTTCCCCATGCATTTTGTAATTTTAGATTGTGAGTTCATCTTCAGTTATGCTTTGCATGCAGAAATCCTACCTCCCACCAGGAGCAATGACTCATGCCTATAATTTGAGAGGCTGCAGAGGGGAGGATTGCTTAAGGTCAGGAGTTTGAGACCAGTCTGGACAACATTGTGGGACTCCTTCTCTACTAAAAAAAAAAAAAGACCAGGCACAGTGACTCACATCTGTAATCCCAGCACTTTGGGAGGCAGAGGCAAGAGGATTGCCTGAGCCCAGGGGTTTGAG